>BPTQ01000006.1:282750296-282926840 GCA_019973895.1 Chrysanthemum seticuspe | reverse complement strand
GGATAGTTTCCGAGCCTCACTTTCGTGCACTTCATTTTGTTAGCATATCAATCACACCAGGTGAGTTCATACCCCACTTTTACTCGTTTAAATCCCTATAAACTATTTGGGCGAGATACATGCTTATTTATCAAAACATTTAAACTCTTTTGCCAAACAACGTTACCTATACTTTAGACTTGAATGCGTTTTATACTTGATTGGGTTATACTTGATTTCATATGCATACTTGGAACAAACATACAAGAATTAGTGGCTCCAAATTAAGTTGTTGGAAAGCTATTAATTTACAAACATACAAGAATTAGTGGCTCCAAATTAAGTTGTTGGAAGGCTATTAATTTACAAACATACAAGAATTAGTGGCTCCAAATTAAGTTGTTGGAAGGCTATTAATTTACAAACATCCCAACACGAGTTGTTGGAAGACTCTTGTGGTGACATTTATACTTTTAACTACTATGATAAATGCATACTTGATTGACATACTATATTTTGGCAATGGGTTGTGAACACACAGGTTGCAAGTTTTGTATGGGCGGAACTTGGAACTGAGTGGATTTACAATGCCTTTGCTGTGTGAACATTTCTCAAAGTATTTCAAATCATTTTGTTACAAACTTATGAACTCACCAACCTTTGTGTTGACACTTTTTAGCATGTTTATCTCAGGTCTTAAGGTGATAGCATTTCATGGAGCTTTTGGGTCTCATGGCATACATTGGAGTCTTGTGCTTTTAACAATTACCATTCGACATGTTTTGTAAACTCTTTGTGTATTATCAAACTTTGGGATTTCTTGCTTGTAAACTTTAACTTATTTATCGAATGGTAAAATTTTCAAAACGTCTCATTATAGAGGTCGTTTTCTGTATCCATACTTTGTGCTATGACGTTATACCCCAATGACACTATCGTTCCGCTGCGATATTTTGGGGGTGTGACAGTTTCAGTTGGTCGCGACTGATAACGGGAGCATAGATAAATGGCAAAGACAATATCAGGTCTGCTAGCTGTTAGATACATGAGGGACCCAATAATACTTCGGTATTTGGTAGGGTCAACCACTTTCCCATGTAAATCAGCATCTAACTTCTTGGTATGAGCCATTGGTGTGGCATAAGTATCACAGGTTGTCATTCCAAATTTGTTTAACAGTTCAAGGGCATATTTGGACTGACTCAAGAAAATACCATGGGGTGATTGATGAACTTGCAGTCCTAGAAAGAACGTAAGTTCATCCATCATGGACATTTCAAAATTTTTCTTCATTAGTTTTGCAAAAGCGATTGAAAACTTTTTATGTGTTGACCCAAAAATGATGTCATCCACGTAAATTTGAACAATTAAGATGTGTGCCCCGTGATATTGTATAAAAAGAGTTGGGTCAACCGAGCCTTTGGTGAAATTATTGGCAATGAGGAAAGATGATAGCTTATCGTACCATGCCCGAGGGGCTTGTTTGAGACCATAAAGAGCTTTGTTCAGTTTGTAGACATGGTTCGGGAACTCAGGATCAACGAATCCATCTGGTTGGCTGACATAGACCGTTTCTTTAAGTTGTCCATTGAGAAACGCTGTTTTGACATCCATCTGATAGACCGTGATATTCATGTGAGCTGCGAACGCGAGAAATATCCGAACAGCCTCAAGACGAGCAACCGGAGCAAAAGATTCTTCAAAGTCTATTCCCTCTTCCTGACGATAACCCTTAGCAACTAGCCGTGACTTGTTTCGGATAACATTCCCTTCAGCATCCAATTTGTTTTTCCAAATCCATTTTAAACCAATGACGTAGACCCCATACTTCAAGACGTTTGAATTGGTTGAGTTCTTCCTGCATGGATTCAATCTAGTTGTCTTTTGTCATTGCATCCTTAATGTTTTTAGGTTCAGATTGGCAGACAGTGAGTGCATAAATGCAATGTTCACCGTCTGAGTGAAGACGTTGTCTCGTAACGACTGGTTGATTCGGGTTGCCAATAATGTTAGCCAGAGGATGGTCTTTTGTCCATCTATGTGTAGAGGGTTGATGTTGGTATACATTGTGCAGATTTTGAGGATTCAAATGGTTTGTTGAAGATTCCGCGACATCTGGTGCAGCAGTCTCATTAGCAAACGGGTTGAAGAACGCATTTGGATCAAAATCTGCAGGCGGGGGTACTTCATTCAGAATATCATCAGCTGGTTCATCATTGTTGGAAGCGGTGTGTTCAACTGTTGTGTTGGAGTCAATTGGTGTAGGTGCATCTTCAACAGTAGTTGTTGTAGCAGGTGTATCAGGTATAGGAATATTATCAGGTTGTGCAGCGGAAACAACGGATACACCAGGAGCACGTTCATCAATATCGTCACAGAACAGAGGAGCAAATAACCTTTCCATTTGTTGACGAGTTAGCTGAGGGCTTTCTTCAGTTGATGATGGGGGTTGAGGGAAGTTTAAACGGTTGTGACCGGGTTCTAAGCTGTTATACTCAGAAGCCATTTCGGTGAGTTCATCGAAATGAGCATGAATCGTTTCCATTACCTCCTTAGTTCGAAAATTCCTAATTCGGAAACCTTTAGAATTGTCACAGTATCCAATAAAGACTCCAATATCAGCTTTGGCTTTGAGCTTTCCAAAATCATCACGATCATTATTCGGATAGCAAAGGGATCCAAATACATGAAAGTGTTTGAGGTTCGGTTTATAGTTGTGGATAAGCTCGATAGGTGTTTTGTTGTGGCGTTTTGTGATCATAGAACGGTTTTGAGTATAGCATGCAGTAGATACAGCTTCTGCCCATAAGTAATCTGGAAGTTTAGCATTGATTAACATTGTTCTTGCAGCTTCCACTAACGTTCAGTTTCGTCTTTCAACAACTCCGTTTTGTTCAGGTGTACGTGCAATAGATGTTTGATGCTGAATTCCCACTTTCTCATAAAATTCACGAAGGGTTTTGTTAACAAATTCAGTTCCTTTGTCTGTTCTGATTATTCGGACGATGTTGCGGAGCTGAACCTGTATTTTTGTGAGAAAGGTGATGATCATTTGTGGAGCTTGGTCTTTGCTACGAAGGAAGTAGACCCAAGTCCATCGTGAGTAGTCATCAACAATTACTAAGATGTAGCGTTTGCCGTTGATCGTTTGCACACGCATCGGGCCACACAAATCCATGTGAAGAAGATGAAGCACATGCTGAGAGCTGTGTTCCACCTTTGAAGAAAAATGAGCACGAGTGCTTTTCCCTTGTTCACAGGCTGAGCAAAGGTGATCTTTTGAATACCGGAATCGTGGGAGTCCTTCAACTAGTTTGTGTCGAGCAAGGTTGGTGATGGTTTGAAAGTTTAGATGTGAGAGACGACGGTGCCATAGCCAGGATTTTGTTGATGTTGCCTTAGAAAGTAAGCAGATGGGAGATGAAGCAACCATGTCTTGCATAGAGATAGTGTAGAGACTAGAATTACGCGAGCCAGACATAAGGTCATTTCCTTGTAGATCACGAATGAAACAAGTTTTCTCCCTGAAAGCAACCTCCAAATCTCCATCACAAAATTGACCTACTGAAAACAGATTGTGACCGAGGCCTTCCACATAGTAAACCCTGCTAATTTCGATGTTCCCATTGACATAATCTCCGTAGCCCATGATGGCTGCGAAGTGATCGTTCCCGAATCTGACAGTGCCAATGAACTTTGCAATAAAGTTTGATAACAGTTTAAGGTTGCCTGTCATGTGTCGGGAACATCCGCTATCAACAATCCAGAGAATTATCTGTATCACCTGCATTACACACAGACGACACAGATGGAATAGAAGTAGATGTGGAAACCGAATTGTTAGAGGGTTCCGAAGCAGATATGTTAGACATACACACATTGATAATTTTAGGCATCCATTTAAATCCTAGTGTGTTATATATCCATTTCTCCCATCTATAACTACTCTTTGCTTTAGTCTTAGTGAATGCACTAGGTGGTACTATATTCTTAGGAGGTGAAGCGGGAGCTACTGTGATAGCAATGGTTGCCTTAGAATCTAAAGAAGGCGGTCTACCAAGCACAGACTTAGAATGATTAGTGGGCCTAGAGGTATTCCGATTCTTAGGATTTCGTAATCTAGAGATTATAGCTTTAGCAACACATTTGTCATGACAATCAGAATTCATACTTTTCCGACAAATAACGCAAGGTGCATCAGACTGAATATCAAAAGTACTCAACGGTTTAGCATTCGTTACATCACTATTTCTATTACATTTGCCAGGTGCAACATCTATAGTGGAAGCAACATGAGTTTTATTCAGTGTCCTAGGGTGTTCTTCTACTTTAGCATTCCTTATTGATCTTTTCTTAGGTCGCAACTTCCTATTCTTCGTTTGAGTGCTCCTAGGCTGTGAAGTGCGGACAGTTGGAAAAGATGCAACTATTCCTGTTTCAGTAGAGGGAAACACATTAGCAACTTGTGATTTGGCAGTGGGAATTCTAGGTGCACGATTACTAAGTGTGACTGGTGCTAATCTCTTAATTACAGTAGGCAGAAGTTGTTCATACTTTCCTAACATTTCCCGTAACTTAGAGATGGTGTGAATCAGATCTTGATTTTCAGAACGAATATTACCAACAAAATTCATGACATCTCTAGTGTAAGCAAGATAGTGATCAAGTTCGTTTGATGCTTCAAGTCGAGTCTTTTTGAGTAAATCAAATATGACACCATATTCCTGTCTAACTTTTAAAAGTTCTTGTTCATATTTTGAGATTTGACTTTTCAAAGACACGTTTTGATCATCCAGTTGCTCAATTTGAGGATCAAAAGATTTTGTTTGCAACTCAGAGAGTTTCTTTTGAAAACTAAGTTGATGATTGTGAATATCTTTTTCACACCAATTAAGACGACGATTTGTATTGTAAAGTTCGTTAAGTAATCGTTTATTTTCAGCTTTTAAAGACTCGATCTGAAGCACATTATCGGTGTTCTCAACAGTTACAACATTTTCAACAATATCAGCAGAGATGTAATCAGATGCAAATGGCAAAGCATGAAGTAACACAACATTATGGATATCAGCACAGATAACATCTTCCAAGAGTCGATCAACATCTTTTCTCAACATTTTCTTTTTGCGTTTAGTGTTAGAAATAGATGTTTCTGTTTTCTCGAAAACGTTTTTCATTACCCCAAGTTCCTTATGAAAATCCTTTTCCCAGGCAATTGCACAACTTTTCAAGTTTTTAACATTAGGTAAAAGATTTTTCTGAAAAATGTCTCTTTGTTCTCGCGCCAGAGGCGATTGAAAGTGTTCAATTTTGATTTCAGAACGATATTCTATCTCATGTTGTAAAATTTTGAGGTCAACCATGAAAATGTCAAAATATCTAAGAATATTTCGATTTTCAGGTTTTGAGTTTACTTCACTAATTGAAGGTAAAGGACCATAAGTTTGTGCAAAATCTGTTTTGGGATTAACATTAGAAGACTCAGGTGTTTTGATGATAACCCTTGGTGTGTTAGAAGAATCCGTTGGTGTGACGAAAGTGACCGCGTTTTTATAATTAAAAGGTTTGTTGTAAACAACGTTTTTTAATTTTGATCGACTCTCGTCTTCTGCATCAAATTCCTCTTGACGATGATATTCAACAACACTCATAACAGTATTATCAATTTTGTATTCTGCACTGGAAACTTCAGGAGTTGGTTTGAATGATTTTATTGAAAGTTTTGGTTTGTAATCAGCTAGATTTTTTCCATATCCTTTTGGATTGGGTTTTAAGGTAAACTTTTCAATAGCTGTTACTGATTCACCATGTTTGTAAACAACAGTTTTAAACTCTTGAATTTTGTTTTGCAAGCCGATAATTTCTTCAAGAAGATCATCTACCCGATTCGTTGAATGCTTTTTGTATGCGGAGAACTGTTTTTGACAATTTAACAACTCAGCCTTAGCTTTTTGATTTTCCAAGGTGAGAGCGTTAATTTGTTTTTTATGTTCATGTTTCAGTTGTTCTAATTCAGACAACAAAGCATTCTTCGAGGCGGCTAGATCACGCATCTGTCTCTCTAAATATTTTTCGTTTTGATGAGATTTTGCAAAAGCGGCTTCAAAACCTTTTTCACGGTTGTCTTGAGTTTTGAAAAAGTTGAGTTGCATTTGTAAACATTCAAAATCCTTGGTTAACAGTGCATTTTTACTTTTTAAGGACTGATTTAATGCAACACATGCAGCAATTTGGGATTGTTGGTCTTTAAGTAACAGAACAAGATCTGGATGGGGCAAAGGTTCATTTTGTTCAACATGAGTCACAACATGATCATTATTTAGATCCTCAAGTATAACCACGGAGTCAATTTGATTATCAAGTTAAACCATAAGGTCATATGGATCGTCAAATGTAACTACGGGGTTTATTTGAAAATCGTCAGAATGAGATGTAGATGACTCATTTTGAAAATTCTGAGCCGTGCCGGATTCAGATATTGACGGAGATATTAGTTCAGATATGATGATGGTTTGTTCGGGTACCTGAGACAAGCCATCAGTGTCATACACTGGGCCTGTTTCACTCATGTGTAACTCTTGCATATTAGCCATCAACATAACAACTGCATTGGCCTGCAAGTCCTCCATATCATCATCTGAGTCTGCATCTGCCATAAAGCTCTGTTCTTTGTCTGTGAGAGATCCACCAGCTTCATCCTTAAGAGCCAAAAGTAAAGCCTCTTTGAAATAAGCACTGCCCCTAGTCCTTGGCTTTGGGCATGCATTAGCCAGGTGTCCCTTTTCATTGCAGTTGTAGCATCTAAGACCATTTAACCGATTCTGAGCATTTCCCTGTTCCACCACTTGAGCTCTGTTGTTATTCCTACCCACAGCATTAAACCCTTGACCACCGCCCATCTGACGACCATATTCACGATTTTGAACTTCAACACGTCCATTGTTCACAACAGCTTGAGTCCGTGTGTTAGATGAGGAACGAATACGATTGTTGGATTTGTTGGTGTAACGGCCAAAAGCATTAGCAATCATCACAAATCCTTGTTGCAATGCTTCGAATGGATCGATTTCCTCAGTCGCTTCACTGACATATGCTTGAGCATTGTTGCTGTATGGAACCAATTGATTTTGTTGAGGTTGTTGCTGTGAAGGTGTGTTTGAAGCTGTTGGTTGAGTTACTGGTTGAGAGGGATAATTCTGTTGAGCATACAAGGCAAGTTGTTGATTATCCGGTTGTGACTGTTTAGCAATTTGAGCACGGAGAATCCTTTCCCGATCAACTTCCTTTTCATGAGGCTTCAAGTAATCGTACAACAATCCATAAGTAGAATGATGCATATTCTTTGCTTGACGGAGAAAGATGACATACTTCTCCCATTCAAGACCAAGACTACTTAGGAACTTAGTATTCACTGCAATTCTTGGCATGATGATGTTGTGTTTATCCAAGTCATTGATGATGTCTGAAAATCGATGATGATAGGACTCTAGTGTCTCTCCAGGTTCAATCATGAAGTGTTCATAAGCCAAGTAAATTTTGGATTCCAAATCCTCCTGATTGAGTACAGATCCTTCCATTAAAAGACGAATATGATCCCACATTTTTTGTGCAGTCTTTTGAGCATCAACACTACAAAGAATTGGGTTTGGTAATCCTAAGAGGATGTATTCCATTGCAAGTTCATCAGCTTCATAGTGTAGAAGTTCTGTAGCATTGAGATCTGCAACAGTAGCAATGTTGGTTTGTTCATCTCTTGGTGGAACTGCAGTTGGATCTCTGGGTACAATGACAGTAGGCATCTCAAATGGACCTTCCAAGATAACCTTCTTTAAGAACTTTCCATGTGGCTTCTTTAGATCACAAAACCTAAAGAACCTTATCACCCATTGATCGTAGTTTCCTGGAGTGAGCATTGGAGGTCTATCAAGTGATCCAGCTTCATGAATTGATTGTTGGCTGCTTAAAGCTTCACACATCTTTGCAAACCAAGTGGGTTCCTTCATAGTGGTCCGTGATGGATGTTGATTGAAATCGGTTGTGTAGGGTTGCACTTGAAGGCTTGGTGGTGGTTGAACCATTTGTGGTTGTGGGATTGCACCAAGTTGTGGAGTATGTTGCTGATTAAATTGTTGTTGATAAATAGCTTGTTGTTGATTCCGTTGTTGATGTTGTGGAGTTAATTGTTGTTGTTGTTGATGATTATAAGTGTGAGGGAAATAGTTAGAGTATGGTGGTTGAGACATGTTGATGAACTTGTGTAGTAAAAATGGATCTTTGTAGTCGAATGAACCTTTGTTGATGAAGTGTCCTTAGGCGTAAAAAAGACAAGAACCAAGTAGCACTTATGCGTAAAAACACCAAAAGTTACGCGTAACAATGAGGAGTTACGCGTAGGTTTTAGCTTACGCGTAAGTAGGATAAAAAACACTAAAGTTATGCGTAGACAAAAGTTAGGCGTAGAAAGTTAGGCGTAGGATTACCTTATGCGTAGACCTAAGTTTACGCGTAAAGTGAATCTTATGCGTAGAATTTCTACGCGTAAGCTTATGCTTATGCGTATTTTTAGGGTTTTTGCCCAAATGATCTTTTACACTTCACAGTGCAAAAGATATCCAAAGTCGACGTATTTTCAGACTTATCCAAGTAAGAAAACACGGAATAAACCAGAAAATTGAAGATCAAACCAAGGAAAATCTTACGCGTAATATTAGGGTTTTGATACGCGTAGGATTACTCGTAACTTTGATTTTGCCCAAATGTGTTTCTAAACCAGATTTTTGTTATGGAATAGCTTCAATAGTACCAAAAGAACACAAAAGTGTGAATTTTGATGTACCAAAACTGCTAAACAGGTTACGCGTAGAACGACACCCACGAACAAAAACAACCTTAAAAACGTAAATCCACGCGTAAAGTTTGAAACTTTTTGCCAAAAACAAGTATTTTAACACCTCAAAACATTGAAAGTACAAGAATCTTGGATTAAAAAGTGTAAAAAACGAGTTTTTAAGATAACCAAAGATTGCGTTATCTTTACGCGTAAGACCCAAAACCAAAACTTCAAAAAAACAAACGAGTACACCCAACTATTTGGCGATTGATACCACTGTTAGGTCACTAGTTTTACAACACAACTTATAAGAGAGGAGATAAAGGCGGATGAACAAGTATCAAACACACACACATATAAACTAAGAGACGGTTAGGCGTAATGAATGTGAATGAAGAGAAAACTTGAACAACCAACCCTCAAATGAGGGTTTACAAGAGTTTATATAGGCAAGGAGCTAGGGCAACACTCCCTCTCCTTCCCTATTCCTTATTGGGCTTGGATCAAGCTTATGGGCCTTCTACATAAGCTTGACCTTAAACAAACATAAAGGCCATAATAAAGCTACCTATTACATATGAAATATAAATACTTGAAATACTGTTTAGGAGTGATTCCAACACTTTACATCCTTCAGTCTTCTACTTCAGTTTGTCTTCAGTGTAAGAAGTTGGAGAGGAATCTTAGGGATTCAGTGAGTTATTGTCATCACTCACTGAATCCATCATCTTCTTCTTGACTCAGTCTTCACCCTTTAAGTTCCGCCTTACTGAGTGGAGAGACTTCTTCTTCGCCTCATACTGAGTATCCTGAAGACGACTCACTGAGAGACTATGCACTCAGTGACCTGTTTGTGTTAACGGATTAAACACTTGGGCTATTTTCTATTCAAATCCTAGATTAAGGGGTTTGGGTATTTATTGAACCCAACAGTCTCCCCCTTTTGGATATACAAATAGCCTAAGTGATTGATCAGTGTAAGTGAGCAAATGGCTTCTTCCTACACTGAATTTACTAATGAATACAATAAGGAACACTAGATATTTTAAGAAAACATACATCGTTTATTGATCAAATTACAAAAGGTTCCTATCACTAGTACAAAAGATAAATCAAAATGATGTCAGTTGAAATGGATCCCCAGTGCTTCAAGCTTAGGCTTCTTTTTGAGGAGTGTTTCTTTGTCAGGGTGCTCTCTTATCTTGGCGTTCATGTCTTGGCAGAACCTGATGTTTGCAGGGGTTTGGATTTGAGAGGCCACTGGTATGTAGCTCAGCATTGCAGCCACACCAGCCTGATCAATATTACTCCATCTTTGAAAAGCAGGGTTTCCATAGACATCAATGTGGAATAGCCCTCTTTCAGGCTTCTCAATCACTAGACAGTTCACAAATTTAACCCTTTCAGGCAGCTCCCTGTTACACTCCAGTCCAGACACTTTAATCTCAGGTTGGAACTCAACTCTCTTCCTTTTGCCAGTGGATGATTGTGGTTGAGATCCTTGAGGTGCAGTTAAGGCGGGCTGAATTCCTAGCTGAGCTGGACAATCTCTCAGTCTTTCATATCTTTTACTGAGCATTTTCATCAGGTCCTTAACCACCGCATTATTCTTCTTTTCAATGATTGGACCAAGCACATCAAGTTCAGTGATCCCAAAGTCAGTGAATTTGAGGGGATCATGGACCTCGAAGTGTCTTTTATCAACCCCTCTATAGACGTTCATGGCCAGTGGTTTGGTATTGGGGATGATTCTGACATCTGTGATCTTTTCAGGAAGCCTTCGGCTTGTCATTGTCCAGTTATACTCCTCAATTCTGCTTTGCCTGAGAGCTTCAGTTTTCTTCTTCTTTTCTTCCAGCTGCTTTTTCATTGCAGCCATCTGAGCCGCCTGAGCTTCCTTGAACTTTTGCCCTGCCTGACCCTTTTGAAGTTTGCTTGGATTTAATCCCATGTTCTCAGCTTCTTCGGCGACAACCTTTTCCAGTGCTTTTCTGTTCCTTTTCTCTTCCTCAGCTTGTTTCAACCTTTTTTCTTCTTTAGCAAGGTATTTACTCAGCTGTTGTGGTGTGAACAGGTATTCAGTGTCGCCGATTTTATAGGGAATCTTCTCAGGCTCTGAAGTTGCCATCTTGCCTTTTCCTTTGTCCTGCCTTGAGGAAGATGAAGTTGCTACCAGGGGTGGTGGTGTTGTTATTGGAGTGATTACTGTCAGTGTTGTTGTTGATGTTGTAGGTGGGATTGATGAGATCGGTGTTGCTGAGACTGGTGGGGATGATGATATTTGAGCCACTAATACTGTTGGTCTTGGCTCCCCCTCAGTGTGAGAAGGAGTTTCTTCAGCAATATTCTCCCCCTCAACTATTGCTGGAGCCTCAGTGAGGGCAAGAGTTGGAGTGGGTGCTGAAGGGGGCTGAGCAGCTTGACCCTTGAAGGCCTGATAAATTTCTGAGATCATAGCCTTGATGTCTGAAGTGTCAGATTGAATACCAGTGACTTTAGTTTCCAAACTAGCCTGAGAAACCTCCAGGGCTGTCATTCTGGGCCCAAGATTCCAGGCCAGAGATGCGGATGCCTGAGCCAAAGTAGCCACCTGCATATTCAAAGAGTCCAATGTAGTTTGAAGAGACTGGACTGAGGATGGAAGACCCTGAACATTTGCAGACTTGAGCATATTGAGCAGTTCAGTGAGGTTTGAGGATTGTTTCAAGTGCTCCTCAGTAGCCTTCAACACTTTAGAGTTGAGTGCTGGGTCTTCTTTGACAAACTCCCTGATTTCATCTATCGTGGTACCTACACCCTGGAGATGCCTGAGAAATTTAGCCATGTTTTCATCCAGTCGGTGAATGTTGTCATACATCAGATCCCTGTGCTCATGAACATTTTCATCAAAGCCATGTACCTCAGCCTTTAGATCAGCAAAACTCGCAGCAGCCTCAGTGTGTTATTCCCACAATGTGTCAGTGACCCCAGAATATAACCTTCTTGAAGCTTTGGTGATCCACTGGACGAGCTGTCTTTCAGTAAGTGGGAGACCATTATCAAATCTTTCAAATTCATCAGTGGAGGAAGAGGAGTCATCATTGTCAGGCTTGACTGGTGATTTAGTATGCTCTTGTGGATCAGGCTGAGGCTCTTGTTCAGCTTGAACCTCAGCGTCCATTTCTTCTCCAGCTGATAAGATTTCATCATCAGTCTCAGCAAGCTCATCTTCAGAGAATAATATCCCAGTGACATCAGCAACAGTTAACCAGGGGTTGGTGATGGGTTCCATATCAGCGGGTGGTATGTTTCCCTCTGAGTCTTTGTCCCCCGTTGACCCCTCGAACACTGGTGGGCATTTCCCAGTGTCTTCGCTGGAGTCAGGATTGGTTGTGGGTTCCGTATCGGCGGGTTGTTCCTTTCCCTCTGAGTCTTTGTCCCCCAGTGACCCCTGAGACACTGGTGGGCGTTTCCTAGTGCCTTTAGCAGAGTCAGTGATAGTTGTATCCCTATCAGCGGGTTGTTTGATTCCCTCTGAGTCTTTGGGAGAGATCAGTGTGCCCTCAGACAAAGGCTTGGATTTGCTAATGTCATCACTGGGCGTTGTGGAAGGCGCTCCCCTACCAGCGGGTTGTTTGTTTCCCTCTGGATCTTGGGGAGTAGTAGGTGTGACCAAGGGCACTGACTGTGATGTATCAGTGTCCTTCGTTGTCACTGGGGTGGTTGTTGCCTGGTCAGTGGGTGTCTTTTTGGTCTCGGGCTTTTTGTGCCTCTTAGGCTGTGCTCCTGAAGCCTCAGGGCCCTGAGACTTTGGTTTAGTCTTAGTCCCAGTCTGAGACTTCCCTTTTTTCTTTTTAGGAGCAGGGTTTGGAGACACTGATCCACTTTGATTGTTTACAGCAATCATGTGGGCCGTCATTTCAATGGGAGTGACGAGGGATGGGTCCTTTTGAAAATTTGAAGGGCTCAGGATGCCAGGTAAATTTCCAAAATTTTCATCCTGAGTATAATTTGAACCCAGTAACGATTGCAGAGCACAAGAGACAAATCTAGGATACGAAACGTACTTTGTCCTGGTTTTGCTCTGTAGCTTCGTTACGAGATCACTGTAAATGATCTCCCCTATGTCGACAGTGACCCCATTCATCAAGCAGTATGCCATCATCAACTGAATAGAGTTAACTTGTTCAGTGGATGAGTGGTTCCCGCCGAGGACCTGAATCACAAAAGTGAAAAGGATCCTCCAAGCCACGGGGAATGAGCTTTTAGTGACTGGGGTCTTGTCCAAAAAAGTTAGATCTAAAACGAGTCTTACTTATTCAGTGAGAGGTTGGTTTTGGATGTTCAGGGAGGATGGAACATTTCAGAGAACTTACTGAGATTGGTTTTCAGATACTTGACTTTCAATGTCAAGCATTCCCAATTCAGCTTTTAGTCTCCTAAAGGTAGGTTCATCCAAGGGTTTGGTGAAGATATCAGCCAGTTGATATTCAGTAGGGATGAAATGAAGTTCTATGTCTCCTTTCATTATGTGATCCCTGATGAAGTGATATCTGATATCAATGTGTTTGGTTCTTTGGTGGAGGACAGGGTTGTTGGAGATTGCAATTGCACTAGTGTTATCACAGAAGATGGGCACCATTTTGTAATGGATGTCATAGTCACTGAGTTGACTTTTCATCCATAATACATTGGCACAGCATCCTGCTAGAGCTACATATTCAGCTTCAGCAAAGGACATAGCCACTGATTGTTGCTTCTTTGCACTCCAACAAACTAGTTTTCCTCCAAGAAATTGACAGGACCCTAAGGTACTTTTTCTGTCCATGTTGCAGCCAGCATAATCAGAATCAGAGTAACCCTTGAGATCAAACCCTGAGCATTTTGGATAATGGAGTCCAAGGCTTGGGGTTCCCTTCAGGTACCTGAGTATTCTTTTGGCTGCAGTGAGGTGAGATTCTTTGGGATTGGACTGATATCTTGCTATTAGACAGACTAAAAATTGTATGTCTGGTCTAGGAGCGGTTAGATACATCAGTGAGCCAACAATCCCTCTGAAATGGGTTTGATTGACTGATTTTCCAGTGAGATCAGGTCCAAGGTTGTTAGGTGGGACCATTGGTGTCTTTACTGAGGCACAGTCAGATATCTCATATTTCTTCAAGAGATTTCTGGTGTATTTCTCTTGACTGATGGATATTCCTTTATCAGTTTGCCTGATTTGTAGTCCAAGAAAGTATGTAAGTTCCCCCATCATGCTCATTTCAAACTTCTTTGTCATTAGTTTTTCAAACTATTTGCAAAGTTTGTAGTTTGTTGAGCCAAAGATGATATCATCAACATACACTTGGACTAGTATCACATCCTGTTGGGTTCTATAGACAAACAATGTGTTGTCTATCTTTCCTCTGACAAACTTGTTTTGTATCAGGAAGGCTGAGAGAGTTTCATACCATGCTCTGGGAGCTTGTTTAAGTCCATAAAGGGCTTTGTCAAGCTTGCAGACATAGTCAGGGAATTCACTACTCTCAAAGCCTGGAGTTTGCTGAACATACACATCTTCCTAGAGATCACCATTTAAGAATGCACTTTTAACATCCATTTCGTAGACCCTGAAGTTCATGTATGTTGCATATGCAAGGAAGATCCTGATGGCTTCCATTCTTGCAACAGGAGCAAATGTCTCATCATAGTCAATGCCTTCTTGTTGACTGTAACCTTTGGCTACAAGTCTGGCTTTGTTTTTAATGATAGTACCGTTTTCATCAGTTTTGTTTCTGAAAACCCACTTCATTCCTATGACTACTACATCCTGAGGACATTTGATCAAGGTCATGACCTTGTTTTTATCAAACTGTTGCAATTCTTCTTGCATAGCCTGAACCCAGCTTGGGTATTTTAGAGCCTCAGTGACACTTTTGGGTTCTATATCTGATAGGTAATCAGCATATAGACATTCATTGGCTAAAGCTGCAGTTAGACTAGCAGCCATGCTTCTAGTGAGCATGCCCTCAATGGGTTCACCAATGATGTTTACAAGCTCAATGTCCTGAGATCTTGTCCACTTACTTTGTGGTCTGGGATCTGAGCTTGAAGATGTCACTGGGAGTTCAGATGTGAGTTCAGGTGCAAGGGCCACAGAATCATTTAGAACATCTGTAGAGATGTCTTGATCAGGTTGAGGATCATAAGTTACAGGTTCCTAATCATTTGGATCATTGTTACTTATCCCATCAGGGACAGACTGATTATCAATGAACTCATTGATGGTTGGTTGGGGTAGGTTGTGAGGTAAGACATAATATGAGATGTCAGCATCAGCTTGATATGAGGAATTAAATTCAGTGTTGTACTCATCAGAAGGATATCTTGATGAGTTATCAATTCCTATTTCTTCCACTGAGGTGTTGGTGAACCTGATGCTTTCAGCACTTTCATCAAAGGTGACATGAAAGGTTTCCTCAACTTGTTGTCTCCTTGTATTAAAAACCCTGAAGGCTTTGGAGATCAGTGAGTAGCCTAAGAAGTATCCATCATCAGCTTTTGCATCAAACTTGCCTAGATGATCCTTGTGGTTATGAATGAACACAGGACATCCAAATACATGAAAATAGCTGATGTTAGGAATTCTACCTTTGAAGATCTCATATGGGGTTTTATTATGTCTTTTGACAATGATTGACCTGTTTTGAGTGTAACAGGCAGTTTTGACTGCTTCAGTCTAGAAATGCTTTGAGAGGGCTGAGCCATTTAACATAGTTCTAGCAGCCTCAATGAGAGTTATGTTTTTCCTTTCAGCAACCCCATTTTGTTCAGGGGTGTATGGAGATGAGAAATTTTGAGAAATTCCTTTTTCATCACAAAAACTCTCAAGTTCTTGATTTCTGAACTCAGTACCATTGTCAGTTCTGATTTGTTTAACAGTAATGTCATTCTGGTTTTCTATCTTCCTGATGAATGACATTATAGTATCAGCTGCCTGACTCTTCTTGGAAAGAAAGTATACCCAAGTGTATCTTGAGAACTCATCAACAATAACAAGTGTATACTTCTCATGCTAGATTGATCTGGGACTGACAGGTCCAAAGAGATCCATGTGCAGGAGGTGAAGGCAGCTTTTGATGGAGAAATTTTGTTTGGTTTTGAATGATGCTCTGTGGTGTTTACCTTTATCACAGGCAGAGCATGGTTTGTCTTTTGCAAAAACCAGTGATGGTAAGCCAAGGACCTTGTTTTGTTTTGCCAAGTTGTTGAGGTTTTTGAAGTTTAAGTGTGAGAGTCTGTTGGGTTTTAGGTTCCTTGGATAAAGAATTACTCTAAGTACTGGAACCACGGACAGGCTTGATGTAACCACGGACTAAAGAGTGTAACCACGGATGAAGACAACCGCGGCTAGTAGTATTATGTAACCACTGATAGTATATAGTAAGCACTGCTAGTCTTGTATAGTCGGTTAGTTTATTGTATTTGATAAATATGGAAAAGATATTTATCTTGTAGGTTATGTATTGTATATTGTATAGGACTCCTTAGCCTATAAAAGGAGGTCCTAGGTTAGGTTAGATATACGTATGTTTTATATCTAAGGTCGATACACTTCAAGGTTGCAAAACCCTAATACTGTAAGAGTATTCGTATTAATAAATAATATTGAGGTGTTGAATGTTAATTGTTCTTCTTCTTAAGATTAAGTATTAAATTCCGCGTAATACTTGATAAGCTTTTGTTACAAGTCAGTTTCTTTATTAGATCGTTTGCTCAACTGGGATCAACAAGTGGTATCAGAGCTTGTGATCTAGAAACTGTAACCAAGAAGAAGTCTGTTAATCTTTACTCAAGTAAGTTAAGATGTCTGAAGAAACTTACATGGTGACTGCTTCAAAAGTGCCCATGCTCAAACATGGTGAGTATCAAATCTGGAGGATGCGAATGAGGCAATACATTCGTATGATTGATTATGCTCTATGGGATGTTGTTGAAAAAGGAGACACTCTTCCTTTGAAGGGTGTGGATGGTAAGGAGGTTGCTATTATTAGTGAACCTGATAAAGCTAAGAGGAAGATGGAGATCAAAGCTCACAGTATTCTCTCCATGGGAATACCTAATGAGTTTGCATTAGACTTTGTTCAGTATGAGTCGGCTAAAGAATTATTGGATGCTCTTGAATTAAGGTTTGCTGGTAATGAAGCTACCAAGAAGTCAAGGATGAACATGCTCAAGCATCAGTTTGAAACCTTCAATGCTCTTAGTGGAGAAAAAATTGATGGAACATACAATAGACTTCAAAAACTTATCAGTCAACTAAAGGCAGTAGGTTACAAGTTCCTTCAAGAAGATATTAATTTGAAGTTCATTAGGAGCTTATCATCTGATTGGGCTATTCATACAATTGTGTGGAGAAACAAGACGGACTTTGCTACAATGACTCTAGACAATCTCTTCAATAACTTGAAGGTTTATGAGTCTGAAAATAACTTTTCTAACTCGTCTTCTTCTAATCAAAACATTGCTTTTGTATCCACAAATCACAAAAGCTCACAAGATGTATCCACTGCTGCTTATGGTATAACCACGGCTATTGCAAACAATACCACTGTTAGTGATAATGTCAGTGATGGTGCAATTTGTGCTTTTCTGTTAGATTTAACTACCAGTGTTGATGTTTTGAATCAAGATCTAGATCAAATTGATCCTGATGATCTTGATGAAATTAATCTTCAATGGCAAATGGCAATGCTGACTCTCCAAGCAAGGAAGTTTTTGAGGAGGACTGGAAGACATGTTAGGTATGATGGTCAAAGGAGAGCTGGATTCGACAAAAGCAAGATGGAGTGCTTTAACTGCAAGAAGAAAGGTCATTTTGCTAGGGAATGTTGAGCTCCTAAAAGAATTGAAAGCATTAAGAAGACAACAGAAGAGCCTGCTACTTCTTCAGCTTTGGTTGCTCAGGATGGACTTGGTGATTATGATTGGAGTGATCAGATTGAAGAAGGTCCAAATGCAGCTTTTCTTGCTAGTGAAGCTTCAAAAGAGCATAACTTTGCTCTAATGGCCTATGCTTCATCTTCTGGTTCAGATTCTGAGGTATCTAATGATTCTAAAACATCTACTTGTTCTTTTAAATCATGTTCTGATAACTTAGAGTCTCAAAAGGCTATCACTGAGAGTATGAGAAAAGAAGTAGAGAGATTGACTCTAGATAACTTAGGATATAGAGTTGGTTTAGAGGGTGTGGAAGAGAAGCTAAAATTTTGTATTAAATGTGAGTTTGAATATGTAGAAAAGATCAATATACTAGGTGGTGAAATTAATCTTAAGAATAGAGAGATTAAAATGTTGAAAGATAAACTAGCAGAGGCAGAAAGTGTAAAAATACAGGCCCTAGATGAAAAAGAAAAACATGTTGTTAGGGTTGCTAAAACACAATATGCTTCTGATTTAGTAAATAAACCTATAGGCCAAAAACTGTTCAAAGATGGTACTGGTTTAGGATACAATGATATGCCACCACCCCCTTTGATGAAACATGCACCACCTTCTAAAGAACTGTCATTTAGTAGTGAATTCAGTTTTAACAAACCTGTTGAGATAAATAAGACTGAAACACCTAAGATAAGTTCTGATAAGTTATCTGCTGCTCCCATAATTGAAGATTGGGAATCAGATTCTGAGGATGATAGAACTGAATCAACTAAGTCTGAAAAGATAGAGATAATTAAGAAAGTTGATTCTAAGCAAGTCAACCTTGTACCTAAGTTTGGAGCTAAAGTTACCACGAAAGTTGTAGAGTACAGGGAAATTCCTAGGGACCAGATGAAACAATATAAACCTAGGGGTAATCAAAGAAGTTTAAATGGTCTAATTTCTAACAGATTAGGTGATGAGTTTCAATGTGTTAAAAAGGCTTGTTTTGTGTGTGGTAGTTTTGAACACCTACAGAGAAATTGTCATAAAAGCAGACCACAAGTTTGGAATCATTGGAGGAGGGTAAATCATCAAAACTTTTCAAGAAAAACAAACCCTCATCCTAACAGTAACATGATTCCAAGAGCAGTGCTGATGAGGAATGGGAATACAAAATCTATTGTCACTGCTTCACCTAAATGGGTTCCAACCACTGCTAAGCAAAATATAAACACAGCTAAGCAGTGTCAAACCACTGTTAAGCAAAATATCACCACTGATTCAAAAGAAGTTTTAAAAATTCCAAAGGTGATAACTGATACTGTGGTTGGAAATCATTTTTATGCTGTTAAGGCCTCAGCAAGTTGGCAATGGAAGCCTAAGACCAAGGTTTTACCACATGTCAACTGTGCATCAATGGACCTAAAGAAATTTGAATATTTTGATACACAGGGCAGACCCAAATCAGTACTGGCTTGGGTCCACAAGAGGAACTAACTTGTGTAATTTTATGTGCAGGGCAATCTTCAAACTGAGCTAAAAGATAAAGGAGTTTTTGATAGTGGTTGCTCTGGGCACATGACTTGGGATGGAAGCAATTTGGAAGATTTTGAAGCTTATGATGGAGGATATGTGGCATTTGGCAATGATCCAAAGGGAGGAAAGATACTTGGCAGAGGCACAATCAGAACAGGGAATCTAGACTTTGAAAAAGTCTATTTGGTACAGGGACTTAAATACAATTTATTCAGTGTTTCTCAAATGTGTGATTAGAAAAACTGGGTACTTTTTGGGGAAACTGAGTGTGTGGTGTTATCTCCTGAGTTTAAGATGCCCGATGAGAAGTTTATACAACTTAGGGTACCTAGGAAGGAAAATATATATTGTTTTGATCTTAAAGATGTTCTTCCTAAAAGGTCCTTATGTTTGTTTGCTAAAGCATCTGTTGATGAGTCAAAATTGTGGCATAGAAGGCTAGGTCATCTCAATTACAAAACAATCAATAAACTGGTAAAAGGAAACTTAGTGAGAGGGTTACCTTCAAAGGTTTTTGAGTGTAAGGAACTGTGTGTAGCCTGTCAAAAAGGAAAACAACATAGAGCTTCTTGTAAGACTAAATTTGTAAACACCATCACACAACCACTGTTTATGCTTCATATGGACTTATTTGGACCTACCTTTGTTAGAAGCTTGAACCATAAGCAGTATTGCCTAGTTATCACTGATGATTATAGTAGATTTTCTTGGGTTTACTTTTTGGCTGCTAAGAGTGAGTTTAGTGAGATTCTTAAGAGTTTCATTACTAAGATAGAAAATCTAGTAAATCATAAAGTCAAAGTAATCAGATGTGATAATGGAACTGAGTTTAAGAATGATGTGATGAATCAGTTCTGTGTAGCTAAAGGTATTAAAAGACAGTTTAGTGTTGCTAGAACACCACAACAGAATGGTGTAGCTGAAAGGAAAAATAGAACACTAATTAAGGCTGCTAGGACAATGTTGTCAGAGTCTAAGTTACCAACTACCTTTTGGGCTGAAGCTGTAGGAATTGCATGTTATGTGCAAAACAGAAGTAAGGTAGTGAAGCCTCATAATAAGACCCCCTATGAGCTGTTACATGATAGGAAGCCAATGATTGCATTCCTAAAACCTTTTGGGTGTCCTGTTACCATTTTGAATACCATAGACTACCTAGGCAAGTTTCAAGAAAAAGCAGATGATGGATACTTTTTAGGCTATTCCACAAATAGCAAAGCCTTTAGAGTATACAATAGGAGGACTAGAATTGTAGAAGAGAACTTACATGTTCAATTCTGTGAAAAGACTCCTAGTGTTGAGACCAAAGGACCAGACTGGCTGTTTAACATTGATATGCTAACCAAATCTATGAATTATAAGCCTATCATTGCAGGAACTTCCACTAATGCTGATGCAGGTATACAAAAGGATTCTGAAGTAGATACATCTTCAAAGGAAGCTGATTCTCCAAAGGAGTTCTATTTGGTTGACAAGTGGAAAGCTGGTATTGTTCCTTCCATCATACACAAGCAAGTTCCCTCTGGTGATGATGTACTGAATACTGGAGGCAATGTTGATCATCATCAAGATAAGGATGAGTTGGTGCAAGATAACTCAGTATCGGTAGAAGAAATTGAAAAGAAGAAAAAGCAGTCTGCAAGCACTGCTAAGCCTACTGAAAGTGCTGATAGGCCATTTGTAAACGCTGACAAGCCAACCTCTACCACTGATAGTTCCAGAGAAATTCCGGCTACAAGCACTGAAGATAGTACTTTCTTTGGACCTCATCCACAGCCACTATTTGGTAATGAGGTGTATCCACATGATCCAAATATGCCTGAATTAATAGAGATTGATACTCCTACTGACGATGAAGACATGGATGAATTCTTCAATGCTAATTTGACTAATTTGGAAACTGTAATTAATGAAAGTCCAATTACTACTACCAGAATTCATAAGATTCATCCCAAGGAACAGATTCTTGGAAATTTGAATACTCCTGTCCAAACAAGAAGCAGGGTAAAGAACATAGAACCCTTTCCTGAACATGGGTTCTTTGCAAGATCTCTTCACAAAAGAAACAGTCATAAAGATCTGCAAAATTGCTTGTTTGCTTGTTTTCTGTCTCAAAAGGAGCCCAAGAGAGTGGAAGAAGCTTTAACAGAAGAAGGCTGGGTAGAATCAATGCAAGAGGAGCTTCTTCAGTTCAAACTTCAAGAAGTTTGGACATTGGTTGATCTTCCAAATGGGAAGAGGGCTATTGGGACTAAATGGGTGTTCAGAAATAAGAGGGATGAAAGAGGAATTGTAGTGAGGAACAAGTCAAGGTTGGTTGCTCAAGGATACACACAAACTGAAGGTTTGGACTATGATGAAGTATTTGCACCAGTTGCAAGGATAGAGGCTATTAGATTGTTTTTGGCTTATGCTTCATTCAAGAATTTTGTTGTGTATCAGATGGATGTTAAAAGTGCATTTTTATATGGCACTATTGATGAGGAGGTTTATGTTTGTCAACCTCCTGGTTTTGAAGATCCTGATCATCCTGATAAGGTTTACAGGGTGAAGAAGGCTATGTATGGATTGCATCAGGCTCCTAGGGCATGGTATGAATGCCTATCTACTTATTTGATGGACAATGGGTTTAAAAGAGGACTGATTGATAAAACTTTGTTCATTAGAAAGCACAAAGATGATATTTTACTGGTTCAGGTTTATGTAGATGACATCATCTTTGGTTCTACTAACAAGGAGCTATGCAGAGACTTTGAGAAACTTATGCATGATAAGTTTCAGATGAGTTCTATGGGAGAACTCACTTTCTTTTTGGGGCTACAGGTTCAACAAAGGACTGATGGTATTTTCATTAGTCAAGACAAGTATGTAGCAGATGTGTTGAAGAAATTTGGGTTTCAAGATGTAAAGAGTGCAAGTACACCTATGGAGACTCAGAAACCTATGCTACCAGATGATGGAAGTCCCAAAGTTGATTTGAAGTTGTACAGATCCATGATTGGATCTTTGATGTATCTTACTGCATCTAGGCCAGACATTATGTTCTCAGTCTGTGTGTGTGCAAGATTTCAAGTAACACCAAATACCTCACACATGAATGCTGTTAAGAGGATCTTTAGATATTTGAAAGGTCATCCTAAATTGGGCCTTTGGTATTCTAAGGATTCCCCTTTTGATTTGGTGGCCTACACTGATAGTGACTATGCTGGAGCTAGTCTGGATAGGAAGTCTACCACTGGAGGATGTCAGTTCTTGGGAAGCAGATTAATTTCTTGGCATTGTAAAAAGCAAACTATTGTGGCAAATTCTACAACTGAAGCTGAATATGTGGCTGCTGCTAGTTGCTGTGGTCAAGTTCTATGGATTCAGAATCAATTGCTGGATTTTGGGTACAATTTTATGCATACTAAGATTTACATTGATATCAACAATACAATTTGCATTATCAAAAATCCTGTTTTACATTCTAGAACTAAACATATTGAGATAAGACATCACTTTATTAGAGATTGTAATGAGAAAAGGTTGATTCAAATGGTAAAAATCCATACTGATTTCAATGTTGCTGATCTTCTCACCAAAGCTTTTGATGTGGGGAGGTTTCAGTATCTTGTAGTTAGTATTGGAATGATTAATCTCTAAAACTCTCAAATTGTTTTGTATAAGTTTGTAAAAGTATTGGCCTGTTATTATGTAATCTTAGTATTGCTATTTCTGTTTCTATCCACTGATAGTTTTGCTTCTAACCATTGATAGAGTAGATCTATCCACTACTAGTTGTTCTGTCTTTCCACTAACCATTGTGCAGATAAAAGACAAGTCATTATAGAAATTCAAGAAGTACTGAAGTTACATTGTTCATTCAACAAAACAGTTTACAGCTTACAGCTTACAATGAAACTTCAAGTGCTAATTAAAGACTACATCTATACATGATTTTCTACTAATATTTCTACTACTACTATCCTTGCTTATATCGTTTGAATGCTGGATATGCATTTATCATATGCATGATTAGTATGACAAAGAAGCTAAGGATCAAAATGGAAAGGATGGATTGATGCAAACGAAGAAGCTGAAGCTGATTGTGGCAGATAGATGGATGATATGATATTCTTCTTGTGCTCCATCTTCTCTTACCACCATTCAGCAACTTACTCCATCTTCGTTTTTCCCTTCCTTGTTACGATGTGTGAAGAAGCACCATGAATTGGTGCACTAAGACCAAGAACCACCTCTCTGTCCTTAGGGAGTGGTGGGTTTCTTGCTCGTGGTCTTGGTTGGGGGTTAGATGATGAAGGTTTGGGTTTTGAAGTCCTCTTCTTAGAAGAGTCATCAGAGTCTTCAGAGGCATCACTTGGATTCACCACACTATCATCTTCAGATGATGGGAGAAATGGGGATTTTCTTGGTCTTGGTTCTTGTGGAGGAAAGTAGGTCAGCCATGGGTTTCCATCTTTACTTGATGATGAAGATGATGAAGAAGATGAGGAGGAGGTTAGATCAACCACTTCTGGTTTGTTCCAACTAGGGTTCCACATTTTGATTGTTGTTGATTGGGGATTTTGGAGCAATTAGGGTTTTTAACTTTTGATTGGTTTGGGCGTTATGTGATATTTGGGTTCTTTTTATAAGCAAACCTATGAGTTATGCAAATCAATGAGGGGCAGGTTAAATGTGGTTGAGGAATTAATGAGATACTTGGGCGTTGGCTTAATCACAGTTCTAGAAAGTTGACTTTCTTGACTTTACTGTGGTAATCACGGATAGGTGTTTTGGATCCGCTTCTGGTTCTCTCTAACCACTGCTAACTCTAATCTTCAACTCTGTGTTTGTTTTGTGTTTGTCTTGCAGGTAAGAAGGATTTGTGTGCAAAAGGAACTAGTATGTTTGCTGATTGTGTTAAAAAAAAAATTATTTTGTGTAATCCTTCATATCTTGTGAGATCATTTTTCAATTGGCATAGATTTGTTTGCTCTAATTTGGCCAGATTGAGAGGAGTAATCATCTGTATCCACTGATGATTAGTTACAACTGCGGATAGTTGTTATGGAACAGCGGATAGAATGATCCTCTGTTTTGGATACTACAGGGGTTGTTTCGACACTTTGGCAAAAGTATATAACTCTCCCCAAAATCACGGATGGATCAATTTATTTGATCTTCTAACCACTTCCAATTGGCAATACCCTTAAACCCTAATCATTTTCTTTGGTTTATTCACAAAACCCACTTCATATACATCATTAATCACAATGGCTGAGACGTATTCCACTTCACATAACCTTGTTGCTATACTTACTAAGGATGCTCGCTCTGAAGGGTTTCATCAAATGATTGATTTCCTAGTTCACAGTCCCATTCACTATGCTTTAACGGTTGAACCTACCATTCTTAAGGCCTACATACATCAGTTTTGGAAGAATTCTAAACTTGAAGATGTTGATGGCTTGGAGGTTTTTAGTACTAAGGTGGATGAGAATGCTATTTCTGTTTCTGAGGAGATAATTAGAGAAGTTTTGAGGCTTGATGATGCTGATGGTGTTGATAATCTTTCAGATGTTGAGATTGTTGCTGGTTTAGAGAGATTAGGATACACATACAGAGGTGAAAAGGTACAATTTTTTAAGAGTTTGTTTTCACAACAATGGAAGTTTTTAATTCACACTTTGTTGATGTGTGTGAGTAACAAGACCACAGGATTTAATGACTTTCCTTCCAAAATTGCTACTGCTATTATTTGTTTGTCTGATGGGAGGAAGTTTAACTGGTCTAGTATGATTTATGAGGGGTTAGTTCAGAACATTAGGAAGAAGGGTAAATACTATTTGTATCCTAGGTTTGTTCAACTACTTGTGGAACATCAAATAAAGGAACCTGTTGAACATGCTAGAGAGTATGAAGTACATCGTATGCTTCCTAGGGTGTTTGCTCATATGAGGAATCAGCCACAGAATGTTGTCATTAGAGATGTTCCTTTATTTCCTCACATGCTTACTTTGCCTACTGATTCTGAGTTTAATGAAGGTCTTGCATCATGGACTAGGAGAACACAGGGCACTAAGCTTCCTCAGGCTAGTGTTAGTGGTATGGTTAATGAGGCTGTCACATGGAGTGGAGGTGACATGATTGGAAGGGCTTCCACTACTGATTCATGCTTTGATGCTGGTCAGGCTAGTGGAAACATCAATAAGACCCAACCTTTGGCAACTCATAATGTGGAAAGTTCTTTGGAACTTAACACAGGTGGAGGTATCCCTAGCCAACTGGCTGCTACAGGGTACATAGATGATCAGGCTCAGTCTGGTGCTATGTCTTCTAAATCCAAGGATTCACCTCTCGAAGCAGTTAACACAGCTCGAAGTGATGAGGATAGATTGGAACCTGACATTGAATTGACGGTTAATGACTTTGTACATGATGACTTTTCCAATGAACCACCTCTCGGACCAGTTCACACAGGTCGAAGTGGGGAGGATATTCTTGAACGTTTAAATGAATTGACGGTTAAGTGTGCTAAACTGGAGGGTACAATTTCAGGTCTACAGGAGTTATCTGTGCTTCAGGGTAAGGATATTCGGAGGTTGAAGCATAGGGTATTGGTTTTGGAGAAAGTGAAAAGACCTGGATTTGCTGTTTTGAAAGCTATGCGATGAAAGAAAAAGAAGGTGGACTCCTCTACTACTCTGAATGTGAATGATGTATCCAAACAGGGGAGGAGTGATGGCATGTATTTAGGGGAGGCTGTGGATGTATCTGTTAGTGTACCTTTGGAAGAAGATGTTGATAGTGGAGATCAAGATTTTTTGGTTTCTGATAAAGATGGGAATGAGGTTGTTCTTGAAAAATTGAAGAATGTTGAAGTAGTGCAAAACATAACAACTGATAGTATATCTGAAACCATGGTTAGTACTCTTGTAACCACTGATGCAGTTTCAGACTTGGCTATTGTTCCTACTACTGTCACACCCACTGCTATCATAACCACTTCCACTGTTGTCACAACTCTTTCTATAATACCACCTAAGTCTAAAGAAGTAGAGAAAGAAGCTGCAAGTACATTGATTAATCTGAGCAAAACATCATCTATACCTACACCTATCATTGCACCTGTTTTATCTGTTCAGTCTACTGCTACCAAACCCAGAGTTAAAAGTTTGGTTATTGGTGAACCTTTGAAGAAGAAAGTGGTTAAATCTAATGTTGGAAAAGGTAAAGAGGTAGTGCTGAAGTTTAAAAATAAAGCAGAACAATAAGCTTATGATGCAGAGTATGCTAAAAGTCTTGAAGCTGAAGATAAAGCAGTTTTGGTGAAGAGAAAGCAAGATGAAGAGGAAGCTAGTCAGAAATTGTTAGCTACATGGTATGAATCACAAAACTATCTTGAAGCTTCTGAATTGATAAATGATGAGTACACTGTACAAGAATGAGCTTTGTTTGATGATGAAGAAAAAGCCAGAATTTTGGGTATATTGGCAAGGAAGGTTAGTAAAGAAAAGAAGCGCATTATAAGAAAGAAACCTCCTACTCTTGCTCAGCTGAGGAATGTATTGATGAAGATTATCAAGAATTCAGGCATATATGTTTCTGATAATCTTAGTAAATGTTCATTTGAAAGAATTTTGAGATTTATGAGAGATGTATGAGGATTAACAAAGATGATTTCTGTCCAATGAATTCTAAAAAGGAAGAAGAGTGGATTAAAGAACATGATGAATGGATGCAAAGTAAAAGAAAAAGAAAATCTGAGGTTTAGGTGACATCTGATTCTAAAAGATTGAAAGTTGTTGAAGATGTAAATCAAATCATTTCTTATGAGTTTAAGCTTTTAGTTGGAAGTGAAGGAGTTTGGAAAATTCAAAGACTCAACAATGAAGTTTCTGAGTATAATAAATTTTCACAAATGCTTCAGTATTTTGATAGAGATGATTTGATGAATCTTTGGATACTTTACAAGAATAAATTTGGTGAAGTACATCCAAATGATTATCATGAGAGGATGATGTATCATAATTTGAAGATTCTATTTGAACCTACTCATGCTGAACCTGAATGGCAAGGACTCTACAATGGTCAAGTTACTGAATGGTTTTTATATCAAACTTGTGGAGTTCATGTTTTAACTGTTTCTGGAAAGGTTATTCATATGCTTGTAGAAGGTGATTATCCTCAACTGAATAAGCATCCAGGAATAATTGCTCAGATGTTGAAGCCTGGTTGTATCAAGATGTTAGTATCCTATGATGGTCAAGCTTATGATTTGTTGCGGAAGTATGAGAAGATACTTAAAGCTAGTAAGTGTTTGGTTACATCCTCCAATTCAGATGTTTTGGGCTTAAAGAAAACTTGAAGAATTCTGTTGGAATTTATCAAGTTTAGGGGAGGATTGTTAGGTTTTAGGTTCCTTGGATAAAGAATTACTCTAAGTACTGGAACCACGGACAGGCTTGATGTAACCACGGACTGAAGAGTGTAACCACGGATGAAGACAACCGCGACTAGTAGTATTATGTAACCACTGATAGTATATAGTAAGCACTGCTAGTCTTGTATAGTCGGTTAGTTTATTGTATTTGATAAATATGGAAAAGATATTTATCTTGTAGGTTACGTATTGTATATTGTATAGGACTCCTTAGCCTATAAAAGGAGGTCCTAGGTTAGGTTAGATATACGTATGTTTTATATCTAAGGTCGATACACTTTAAGGTTGCAAAACCCTAATACTGTAAGAGTATTCGTATTAATAAATAATATTGAGGTGTTGAATGTTAATTGTTCTTCTTCTTAAGATTAAGTATTAAATTCCGCGTAATACTTGATAAGCTTTTGTTACAAGTCAGTTTCTTTATTAGATCGTTTGCTCAACTGGGATCAACAAGTCTTATGCCACAGCCAATTGATAGTTTCAGTGGCTTTAGCAAAGAGACACGTTCCATCTTGGAAGAGTGTTGACATGTCTAGCACATAAACATCATCTCTCCTAGGAGCTATCAACACAACTTCCTTGTTGGCATTGAAAATGGTACCTTGTTTATCATTGAATTGTACAATGTATTTAGTATCACATAGTTGACTGACACTGATGAGATTGTATTTGAGACCATTGACATTGGCTATTCTAGAGAAAACTATTCCATTGCAGTTTACTGAACCATAACCTTCAGTGGGACATGATGAGTTATCACCAAATACTACCTTGGGCCCTGGTTCCTTTACATACTTGTGCAGATATTCCTTCACACCAGTCATGCTTCTTAAGCATCCACTGTCTAGATGCCAAATAGGCTCCCTGGCATGTCTCTGCACAAGTAGTAAACTGAATTAGTTTCTCTTCGTGACCCACTTACTAGTGTGCTTGGATCTCAAGTTCTCTTTGAAATTTGCAATCGACTCATGGTCAGTAGTTGTGTGCATGGTGCTACCACAGGTTTTGCATTTAGAGGCTGAGGATGACTCAGTGATTCTGGGTTGTTTGGAATTTCTCCTTGCATGAATGACACTGTCATGTTGGGATGTCTCATGAGCTGGATTAACGCATATATCACAGCATGTATTCATGAGACAATCATCCTGATGATGATCATTAAACCCATAGTGAGGGCATAGAGGAAAAGGTTTTGCTCTATTCTTTGGAGCAGCTTTGGAGGATGAAGCATACTGATGACCAACTTTGGTATAGTTTGCTTGACTGACATACTGTAGATGATCTGCAGTCCTGTGATCATCCTTTTTGCAGATCATGCAAAAAAGGATTCTACAACAGTTGTCAGTGGTATGGCTGGTGTAATGACACAGCTCACACTTTTGTTTGTTTTTGGAGGTTGACTTAGACTTTGAGGAACTGGAGGAAGCTGACTTTTTCTCCTTGATTGGTTCAAGGAACTTTTCAATGGATTCCATTTTTTCAGTAAGCTTCCTCACAAGTTCAGTCAGTTGCTGGATTTGGTCAGCTTCAGTGGGGACAGAGGATGTTGAAGTCTCAGTAGGAGTAGACTCTTGTTGGATTAGTTTTGCTTGTCTTTGTAGGATGGTTCTACCAAGTCCAGACCTTTCTTTTGGTGAATGAGGATTGAATTGTAGTGGAGTAAGCTCAGAGCTTAGAGCAGCACCCTGAAGAGGTTTCAGTGGTGGAAGCGGTGCTTGAGATTCTGCTTCAGACTCAGAGATATGTTCAGTACTACTGGGCACATCAGGGAGTCCAAGCATGCTCTTCAGATCTTGACTTTCAGGCTCTAGAATCCTTCCAGAATCGAAATTTGGAAGCTTACTCTCAGGATTAACTCATTCAATCCAATCACTGGAATTGGGATCAGCCAACATATTTGTAATCATGCCACCAGACACAAATGGCTTAGGAGACTGGTCTTTGTTGAGAGAGTCAGGGAGATGATCTTCACCTATGACTCTCTTCTTGCTACTGGGGGCTCCCACAACATCAAAGACCCTGGGATTCTTAGCAGTCCAACTATTAAGAATATCATTTGCCTTTTTAAGTTCATCTTGAAGATTCTGATTTCTTTTAACTAGTTCAGTGTTTTGAATTTGCAAAGTGACAGCCTCAAGCTTAGCTTGTTTTTAAATAAGCAATTCATCCCTACACTTATTCAATTCAAAACTTAACTTGTTGTACTTAGAAAAAGGATTCAGTCTTTGCTCTTCTACAAACTTAAGGTCTACATTTAGATAATTCATATAAGACTGCCAGTCAGAGTCATCATCCATAGAAAGTAAAGTGTTTACCTTCTTCATTGTGATGTTGACCCATTCCCCGTTCCTAGCATGATTCTTCCCAACAGCTAGCTTGTCTTCTTCTGAAAGAGCCATCAGAGCACTGACATGTACCATTTCATCATCCGATGAGATTGGCTCTTCATCCCAGTCAAAGGTTTCAGCAACGAGGCCTTTGTTCTTACCCTGCACAGATTGAACATTTTTTGTTGTTTCTGAGGGACTGGCCTCAAGCAATGCAAGCTTAGCTTTTGCTTTCTTATACTTAGCTTCATAATCAATGGTTTTGTTAAGATCAAATTTGTTTTGAACATTTTGATGAGACTGATAGATTTTTGGTTGAAATTTGCTAAAGCCTGAAGACTGATTAGATCCTGATGGTTTGTAAGAGGGTTCAGAAGTTGTTTTTGAAAAACAGTCTTTTGCAAAATGGCCTCTTTTATGACACTTATAGCATTAAGTGTCTTCAGTTGCTTTAGTAGTAGAAAAACCTTTGTTTCTTTTTATAAACCTTCGAGAGTTAGCAAGGAGTGCCCTTTCCTGAAATTCAGCATTCAGGTCATTTAGGTACTCCTCACTTGATCTCTCATCAGGCTCATCATCTGAGTTTTCTTGGAAATCTTGAACCACATTATTAGAAAAGAAAGCAGTTGATATTCGTGATGAGGTAGTGGTCAGGGACTTCTTGACTTCCTGAGACTTCTTTAAGTCAGGGTATCGTCTGTTGATGAGGTTTTCCTCATAGACAAATTTCCCATAAATTTCAGGAAGCTCAAGATTTTGGATATGATTAGCATTCCTAAGTCCCTGAGAGAAATTCAACCACTTCTCAGGGAGACTGTTTACAAAACCAACATTGATTTCATGCTTGGACAACTTAACACCATCATTTGAAAGTTCATTTAAAAGAGTTTTGTATCTGGTGTAAGTTTGAGAGAGAGTTTCTGAGTCCTTAGCCCTGAAGGTGTTATACTCAAGTTTCAGGTCCATTATCCTGTTTTCCTTGGTATCAGATGGTCCTTCATGACTATGAACTAGGTCATCCCAGGTTTGCTTAGCAGTACTACAGCTTATAACAGACTCCATAATATCGTCAGAAAGACAAGATATTATGATACTTTTGAGTCTTTGGTCCCTGTTGACCACTCTCCTTTCATCATGGGTCCACTGAGCTTCAGGTTTGGGTAACCCTTCAGCAGTCTTTGGGACAAATAGACCTTCATTTATACACTTTATATAATAAGGTTCTATCCCAATCAAATAGCAAAGCATTCGCTTTTTCCATTTGTTGAATTTGCCAACTTCAAGTCTAGGGGCAACAGCTGAATAAGCTCCACCCTTTTTATCGACTAGTTGGGGTACATCAATTTCAGCCATTTAGGATCCTAATTTAAAAAATTTTAGAGAGGCCTAAAAACGAGTTTTATAATTAACCTGTCTCTGATACCACTTGTTGTTCCCCGTTCACTATCGTTTAAAACAGTTTAAGTTTATAAAACAAGTTAATAGTGAACTTATGACTGAAATTAACATAAGGAAAACACACTAAGTAATTTTCAACATCATATTCTTATTAGAAATAAATCAACAAAGAATACGTTACCCAAGTACTTGCGGAATAGTACTTGGGATTGAAATGACAAACTTGGGTGACTCCTCTCTAAGCTCAGGCTAAGTCTGAGCACAACTCTTAGAGCTCACTGAGCTATCTCAGGAACTAAGTTGTATTTGGAGGAGTGAAAAGATGGCTTGCGTGTATGTGTGTTTTTACAATCCACAAGCTTAACCTTTTCACTCCATCTCTTATGCTATTTATACATGTATGATATTTGACTCTTTCCTAAGTGACAAACTGACATCATACAGAAGACAAAATACTAATGTATTTTGTCTCTGTTTACAAAGACTATTCTAGGTAAGAGACAAGACTACTTTCCTAAGTTCAGTGATGACACTGAGCCTGATCTTTTGCCATTCAGGGAAAGTTGACTTTGGTTGATAAGGAATTCATCCTATCTGTTTCAACCTTTTCCCGCCTTGTCCCGCTCTTTCTTCAGTCTTTACATCCTTCAGTCTTCTACTTCAGTTTGTCTTTAGTGTAAGAAGTTGGAGAGGAATCTTAGGGATTTAGTGAGTTATTGTCATCACTCACTGAATCCATCATCTTCTTCTTGACTCAGTCTTCACCCTTTAAGTTCCGCCTTACTGAGTGGAGAGACTTCTTCTTCGCCTCATACTGAGTATCCTGAAGACGACTCACTAAGAGACTATGCACTCAGTGACCTATTTGTGTTAACGGATTAAACACTTGGGCTATTTTCTATTCAAATCCTAGATTAAGGGGTTTGGGTATTTATTGAACCCAGCACTCTCTTTTTATGAAAACCCTAATATGTTGAAGTTCACACAATTAACTAATAATGTTTTGTTTTTACGTTTATGCAGATTCAACTATTAGATTCTCATAAGGTCCCATCATCATCCAATGATATCCTTCTTTATCATTGTAAAAGCTTCCCCTTCGTGTGACCATTATAAGAGTCATGACATGCTAAATGCCTATATTGTAGTTCTTATCAGGTAAATCTTAAATAGGTAAATACTATGATTTTATAATATTTGTAATACATGTTAATATGCTACAATACGTCATCTTATGCATTAATGTATAGTAAGAAAATCCAGTGAGAGAATTATTTACTGATATCCAAGGAGGATGAACAAATAATTACCAACCTGCATGCATCTTTAGGTAACAGGTTAATAACTTTACTTTACTACATGCAACTTACATCAATATATAACACAGTAAACTTTTCTAAACACTTGGAGCTCCGTGCTGCTATGATGCATGATGTTCTTGATGCCATGCCATGTTATAATTCTACCTCTTCATATCTTTATCATCTGCCCAAAAGTAGTTCAATTTAGTTTTCGTATAGGTAATCTATACTTTCTCTTTTGAACTTTCAGATGGAATAAAGCCAAACAAGGCGAGGACCATCTTCCAGCATTTGAGTGAAGCATGGCGTTGCTGGAAGGCACATATCCCTGGAAGTTAATTTTTGTGAAGTTATTCATCTGAAGATGTTGTTTAAATATTTAATTTAATATATGCAGTGTCCTGTTATATTCGTCTGACTTAACATCTGAAGTTGCTGTTTATAGGTCTTGGGATTGCCCGTTCCAATCGAGAACATTATTCTTGTGTGTGTATATAATATGCTACTAGCGAACTGCAATATCACATCTGACGCATGTTTGGAGATAAATAATTTCCTACTTTTCTATGTTTCTTACAAGAGCATCACACAACTACTTAATATGACCCGTATGTCACCCTAGAAGAAGCTGTGACTATCTACACAACTACAGTGCATTGGTTGGAATCTAGAAAGTTCTCACCTATACCGTTTCCACCATTGTCTTACAAGCACAATACAAATCTTCTTATTCTTGCTCTTGAGAGGCTTAAGGAATCTTATAGTGTGGCTGTGAGGACCAACACTACATTATCTTATAATTTAGCGTAAGAGAGAACAATGGAAAAATGCCCATTGTCAACCACCTTCATAATGATCGGCTGACTCACGACACACAAACTGGATATCTCCAATTGATTGAGGTTAAATTTGAAGGTGAATAATCTATACTTCATTTGGATTTTTTTTTGGATAAGTTAAAAAATAAGCCATTGGTCATGCTTTTATCCAAGGTTCATTCTAAATGTGTGATTTATTATATGACAATTTATGCAAGTATACATGCAACTAAGAATCGTAATTGTTTTGTAATAAGTGTATGCGTATTTTGAAAGGTGTGTACTTCATTGTGATAGCTTGTTGTTATGTTCTCAGCAAAAGCACTTTCACAGTCAAAATGATCTTGGCATAGAGTTATTACCAATATTAGCCAACACTTTTGGGTTATAAGGGTCGAATTAATTTTTACAATGCTTTTAGGGTTTGAGTGACTTATAACATGGGTTTAAAATATGAGTGGCCTTAATGAAAAAAATTGAATTGTCGGATGGCTACAGGATATGAGTATCCGGAAGTAGGCATGTAATGTGAGCTTCTATTGAGTACCACTGCCTCTTCTTCCTCTCCTTCACAGGTTTCTTGGAAACTAAATCTTCACTTACTAAATGAAAGATCTAAAATCAGGTTATTTTGTTAATTAGATGAACAAATTTATGCCATTGGGCTTTATAATCTTGCCTTAATCAGACATAATGTGTTGCCCTGCATAGTAAGTTAGAGCCTACACACTCTAATATAAATCTGAAACTAAGTTAACAAAGCTATAAACAAGTCTAACTTAGCACACCAGAGAGTCAAATGCTACATCTTATGCGCCAACATCATATGCTCTATCAAAATACGGATACAACTGGGTGCTGATGGAAACAATAAACTATAAGGCAGTAACATTCACTGATATATAGTTAAAACCCATCAAGCACATTGTTGAGGAACTAAAACACGCTATGAAGGCTATTCAAAAGCGACATTTGGCCGAGGAGGGAGATCATGGCCCTGCTTTTGAAGCTCTTTCTAAACCTATTCTTACTCAGGTTATACCATCAATCTATTAGTAATCATATTAAGAATGTCGCGACAACAGTAATCGTTTGTATATAATATCAAATGTTTGCAGTGTGTTCGTATGTATATGTTAGGATTTAGAAAATCCATGTTAAAGTGTCTGTCACCCCAACTATAGTCTAGCATAAGTTAGCTCGTAGACTCAACGTTATTTAGTAAGTTTACATTAGTATAAGTAACACTGTGAAAGAAGGACGGGTTTTTACCCAATGTATGCTTGATCCACAGCCCGAAGGAGGGCTTAGAATATTTTATAAATAGCCCTCTCCACACAAGGGAGAGGGTTGGATGTTCACAAGTAATCTAAGCTTTCCATTTTGTTTCTCTCTCTAAAACATCCTATTCTCTCTCTTTTTCTCTCTACTAATACACGTTCCATAGTATAATCATTTGTGATGTTATGATATCCAATATCTTACAATTGGTATCAGAGCACATGGTTTGATTAGCTAGGTTGTATGTACGTTTATCTTGGTGGTTTTAGATTAAAAAGTTGGTTTTGGAATGTTTTTGTACTCATAATTGACTTCCTTTGATTCTCATGTTTGTGATGTTAAAGTAAGTGTTTTTAGGATAGTTATAACCTTCTAGGATCAAATTGTGCAAAAGAAACCAAGCAAAAACATTCAAAAGGGTGAATTTTAGGTGGTTTTAGGTGAAAAAGAGTCTTTGTTATTCACTGCGATTTGACACTCGGATGGGATTCTTGGCTGCGATTTGTCCTGATGAAGCTGCGATTTGATCTGAAATGAATGCGATTTGATTATTATATTAATATCGGGCTGCAATTTGTTAGGAAAAGGACATAAGTACTTTACTGTTGAAAGCGACCTGCGTTTTGTCAATCGTTGCATTTTGAGTATCCTGTGTTTTGATAGGCTGCGATTTGAGCTGACTGCAATTTGATTGTTGCAGTTTGGATATTCTGCGTTTTGTCACTTCATTTTGTCAATGACTGCGACTTGGTATTCCTGCGTTTTGTCACTGCGGTTTGTCACTGCGTTTTGTCAAAAACTTGGGTTTATCACTGCGTTTTGGTTTAACTGTGATTTATCAAGGGTTGCGTTTAGTCAAGGATTGAGACTTGTAATTTGATTCAAACGTCACCAAATCACAATTAAACAAAATTTCACCTAATCCAATCATTCCAATATCCCTTTTAACATACAATTACTAATCATTGAATCGATCCAACTTTTATCATAACATGTTCAAATTTACAACAACATCATGTCTTACACTCCCGATTCAGTGATTTCTGAAGTACTCAAACTGTATGCTGCTGTAGACAACAATAAGAATATTAGCTATAATGAACGGTTAAAGATGATTGAATCAATCAATGAGGATGTGAGATCTTCGTGTTCAGATTCTGAAGAGAGAGAAGTGCACCAGTCATAGTTACAACATGTTCTTGCAAAGGAGAGTTTCATTGAACCTTTTCGACAACTTCATTCACACCTCACATTACTTCGTACTGAAGACAGATACACATTTGGAATTGAACGAGCAGTTATCACACTTTTCCGTCAAGAATTATCAACGTTCATGGGCACATTGATCTTAAACTTAGAACAATTGGAACAACAACTTGACAGAGAAAAGGTTCAAGAAGCTAGTTCTAAAGCTGCACTTCAGGTGATCAACAAACAACTTCAGTCATTCGTCAATGGTGAATACACTTCGGATTATGGTTATCATATGACTGAAATGTGCTTCAAGAATATCCGAAGTGTGCTTCAAGAATCACACTGGGATGGAAGCAAATGTGTTCAGAGAAACATTAATCCGACTCATGGATAATGTTAAGAAGTATATTGAGGATAAAGCACAGAATGATGATCAAGTGAATGAGTGTCGGGTGCAAAAAAGAGATAGTTGTGTTGAGTCGTGTAAAGTATCAGTTGAAGGATGGGGTGTTGCTGAATTCAAAACATCAGAGACATCTAAGATAGATGAAACCAGCTGTTGAGTAACTCTTGTCACACAAGAAGTGAATGCAGGTATCAGAAAGGTAAATGAACAAGTATCAAGTACTGAGGTATGCTTAAATGTTCAACATGATGCATCTACCAATATTCTTATGCAAACTGATCACGTCACTGAACATGACTTTGATAAAAGTTCGGTGAATGAGGATGAGTCTGTGATAAAGTGTTTCAAAACTAATGATGTGGTTGAAAAGAAAATTTATGATGAACTTTCAAACAAATTCTTACAACCTGAAAAACATTTCATTTCACTTGAGATTGCGATAAAAAGAAAAAGGAAAGTTTTCAAATTAACAAACCATGTAAAAACCCGGAACTTCTCGAATTTCATGAATTTTTTGAAATTAACACTTTGAAAGCTCAGCTTCAAGAAAAAGACTCGACCATTTACAATCTGAAGAAACATATTTCTGTCCGGAATGAGAAAAGTAATTTAGTCAAGGCTAAACATGACATTGAAGTTATCAAAACTAGAAATATCGAATTGGAACTCTGTGTGGCTAAATTACTTAAGGAAAATGAGACTTTAAAAAGGCATCACATAGACCTAAGTGAATCAGTCAAAGAAGCTAGAACTAAGTCTTTGGAACAAACAAACTCTTTGATAGCCAAAATTGATGAACTCAAAGCTCAAATTTAGGATAACAGTTTCGCAATAGTTGCCTTAAAAACTGAGCTAAGGAAAACTGTAGGGAAAAGTGTGAACACTAAGTTTACAAAACCATCAACCTTGGGGAAACCAGTTTCTCATCCCAATAAAGACCGGTTTGTGGTTAGACAGCCTACTACATTTATATCCGAAAGACAAAAATCTTTAAAAGCAAGGTTTGCCTCCCAAGTTGATGAGAATAAAGTTTTGTCAAAACCAGTCACAATGAAAGACAATGCTCAGGCCAAGGCTCAATCTTCTAAGATTAGCAATGTAAAAAGATCTTCTAGTGCACTAAAGAAGTCTCAAAATGCTAACCCCTCTCCTAAGAAAAGACTTAATGATAAAGCTTTGAAAACTAAGAATATGAATAAGGCTACATCTTCCACAGTGCCTAAGAAGTCAAACACTCCTAGATCTTTCCTTAAGTGGATACCAACTGGTAGAATATTTAAGAATGTTGGACTCACATGGATTCCTACCAGCATACTAACCACCAATGGCAACACTAAGGTTGATTGTTAAATTCCCAAAAGTCTGGATACTGTTGCAGCTAACCCACTTAAATACATACCTACTTGTGTTGTTAGTGCAAGTATTCCTCACTCATTTGTAGGTGCATTGATCAATTCATTCAACAAAAGACTCATGGTCTGGATGCCTAAGGAACAGAAGCCTCCTGGTTTAGGAGCTCCAGAATGTCAGAATTGATGAGCATGTACTATGATTCTTGATCACTTCAGCTCAGGACTCGTACCTTAACACACCCCATTTATGAGTATTTTCAATTCTGGTATACTCTTTTCAGTTTTCCACGTTGTAAATATCTTATTCTTTGTAAATATTTTATCAAAAAGCAAAATAGAAAATTATAAAACCTTTAAAAACCCATAAAATTTTGAAAAATCAGAAAACTTTAAAATAGTTTCAAAGGCATGTCTTTTGGTATCGATAACATCTACGGTCCTAGAAATGTCATTCAATAATGACACGGGTCTTTAGATGAAGTTCAAACAGAAGTTCATATATGTTTCTCAAAACATGCCTATACAAATTCTTTTACTAAAGTTTAATCAGTAATGCAATTGCTTCTCACATTACTGCTAAATGTGTTTTTAATAAATGGGAATCATGGGTGCATAAATTTTTCATATTCAATCAATGACTAATCATGCTTAATCTAACTAGAGTCATTGATTGAGGGGGAGAGTTATGTTCAAAATTTATGTTCATCAGTTAAGCTGCCTCAACTTGTTGAATTCTATCCCAAATTTCATACATGATGGGGTATCAATCTTGCATTTAGTCCGATTTGGTCTCATGAGCTGATTATGTGTTATATTTAGGATCTTGATTGCTATCTACTAATTGTTTCCTAGATGTTTGTGTAATTATGGTCTTTCATCATCCTGACTTGCTTTCCCGTGTAGTTTTGTATCTCTAAATATTCATGTAATGGGTTGTAAGGCTCATTCCACTTATAGGTTATCTATTACACCATCATTTGTCTAATTATTGGTCTCAATTGAAGCGTCTGTGTGCCTTTCATCTGATTCCCTCTCGCCCTTTTAGGTTTGTATTATCTTTAAAATTTGATTGTTGGGTTTAGGTGTTAATTTAGTTGTAATCGCTTGTTATTGATAGTTATTAAACCCCCCCATGAATCAATTGCCCCAACTCTATGTGATGATTATTTTTTGTTGTTTTGATTGCATTTTTCGCACCAATGTGATGTTTTTGCTTAGGTTAAAAGTGTTGGTATAGATTTGTGCATTTTGGACATGTGTTATTGAATGTGATAAGTATTTAGATCTAGCATGAGAGTTGACATTAATTAATTGAAATGCATTTCTGGGTTCATAAGAATGTTCTTATGTGCGATTTGATGTTTGATGCTTGGATGCGTTTTGATAAGATTAATATTCTTGGTTGCGATTTGGTTATGATTCCTGGATGTGGTTTATTAATGTTATGATTGTCTGCTTTTTGAGTAAAATGCTTGGTGCGATTTGATATAATGCGTTTTGTGACAAATTCTATATCTTGCGATTTGATTAACAAAAGATTATTTAATTATAAAGAGTGGGACCCACTATGCCTATATTTTGATCTCACTGCGATTTATCATATCAGACTATGTTTTGTTTCTTGCGACTTGAGTCGATGCGTTTTGTTAAATTTATGCGTTTTGACCTAGTGCGGTTTGACCCAGTGCGTTTTGACTTAATGCGTTTTGACCTGATGCGTTTTGAACCAGTGCGTTTTGACTTAATGCGTTTTGAACCAGTGTGGTTTGACTTAATGCGTTTTGTTCTAATGCATTTTGATATACTGCGGTTTGACATTGTGCGTCTTGATAGACTGCGTTTTGTCCTGTGCGAGTTGTGATCTCTCTGACTTGAGTAGCTATGCGATTTATCCCATTGCGTTTTGATTATATTATCTTAATTACTGCGAGTTGTTCTTATGATCTAGTTTTCAAGCATGCGTTTTCTCCCTTGGGGTTGTATAATGCGTTTTGTCCCTAATGTTCTATGTTTGTTGCAATTTGATCTCCTGTAATTTGTCATATTTGACTTGATCATCACAATTTGACAAAATAGAGTTTTGTGTATCTTGTAATGGTGATCAATGTGACAGAATCTCATGAGTGTCCCTTATATCTTTACGTGCTTGATATTCTATAACTATGTCTTAGGATTTCCAATGCTTTTGTGTTCAATCTCATATGCTCCTATCGTCTAAAGCTGTTTTTCACATCTAACCTTATAATCCTGCAAATATCTTTCTTTGTGGATGTGATTTGTACATATACTATGGCTGACATCAGTGCATCGGTTAACCAAGCCACTACTGTCCCACCAAGCACACGTACTGATGATGAAATTATCCCTTATGCTGACTGGGTGCCTATTGGGAAGATCAACTGCTTTATAGAAATGGAAAAAATCAAACCTAACCCTATCTAAAAAATTATTGAGGACATACTGAAGAACACTACTTTCTTCAGTGCTCTAACATTACGCTCCACAAACCCATCGATCTACATTCAACAATTTTGGGATACAGTCAAATGGGACAAGATCACTGCAGTTTACAACTGTCAACTTGATGATACATGGTAAGAACTTACCAAGGACACAATCTGTGAAGCCCTTCAAATCACATCAGTAGAATCAACTCGCCCATTCACTTCTCCACCAACAACTGACAAATTGATCGAGTTTATCACTGATTTGGGACATCCGCATGTCATCAACAAGATCTCTGCAGTTATTACTAATGAAATGTTTCACCCATAGAGGGCAATCGTCACCATTCTCAATCTATGCCTCACTAGTAAAACATCTGGGTTTGAAAGACCAAGGGCCCCAATTCTGCAAATCTTGTGGGGAGTGGTGAATTAAGAAAACAATGATTATACTGAACGAATCTGGGAGGAGTTCACACTATCGATTCACACTTTCATTTCTGACAAAGAAAAGACTTCACAAAATGTCAAAGGGAAGAAATCTGTGCACAAGCGGGTGATCCTTAGCATTAGGTTTTCCAAACTCATCATTCAACACCTTCAATCCAAGCATCAGTTCAGTCCAAGGAGCGAATATGCTCTTCATCTTGCTACATCGAAGAAACTTAAGAGATCTTTGGAAAGGCGGTTCCAGATGCTCTTATCACTGATGATATGCTCAATGCCAAGTACTTTCAAGATTATATGAACAAAGCAACCAAGTCTACTGCAGATGAATCATCTAATCCAACACCAACAAAATCAACAAAAACATCATCAAAGTCATCCAAATCATCCTATGCCACCCTTCCCAAGAAAGGGCAAGATAAATCTACTACTGCTGATCCATCTACACAAAGCAAAAAGAAGAGAAAAGGTGGAGCAGGAAAAGGAAGAGGGTCCAAGAAACCAAGGACCGAACTGGCTCTTAAGGATGTTGATTATATTGAGCTTCAAAAGAGCATTGATGCCATTTTACAGGATCAAGACGAGTCGGCGAGACGACCAAGGAAGGGTGTGACCATTACTGAACCAAACTCCGGGTTACGTCACTCCCTTCCAGATGTTGAAGGAAAAGGTAAAGGAAAGCAGTTGAGGAAGTTGTGCAGGTTGCAGAGAAACTACTGACTATTTCTTCTCCAGCTCCCAAGACCACTACCAAATATGTACTCCAGAAATGAACCACATAATCATCTTCTGCTAAGGAGCCCAGTGGACCTGAAGGGGAACGTTCTCTAACTCCTGAGATCAATGAAGACTCCAGTGACACAGTGTTGGAATCACTCCTAAACCTAAATCAAGTGTTAGTGATTCATATGTAATAGTTAGCTTAATTATGGCCTTTATGTTTGTTATTAGTTTAAGCTTATGTAGAAGGCCCATGAGCTTAGGCCCATGTCCACTACGGAAAGGAAGGGAGTAGGAGTGTTGCCCTAGCTCCCCTTCCTATAAATACCTTGTAATAACCCTCACTTGAGGGTTGGTTGTTCAATTTATCTTTCTTTCATACTCCTACGCATAACCGTCTTAGTTTATACGAGTGTGTGTGTTTGGTTTATTGTTCATCCGAATCCATCTCTTCTCTACTCTTTCTATTGATGCTTGTGTTGTAAATTTAGTGACCTAACAGTGGTATCAATCGCCAAATAGTTGGGTGAATCGTTATTGTTTTTGAAGTGGGTTTTTGGTCCTACGCGTAAAACAACGGTTCGAACTTTGGCTCGCTTAAAAACTGATTTTTTACACTTTTTAATCCAAGATTCTTGTACTTTCAACATTTTAAGGTGTTAAAATAACTGTTTTTGGCAAAAAGTTTCAAACTTTACGCGTGGATCATCGTTTTTAAGCTAGTTTTTGTACGAGGGTTTCGTTCTACGCGTAACCGTTTTAGACACTTTGGATCATCAAATTTCACACTTTTGTGTTATTTTGGTGATATTGAAGCTCTTTTATCACAAAAATCTGGTTTAGAAACATCTTTGGGCAAAAGTCATTTTTACGAGTAAGTCTACGCATATCAAAACCCTAAACTTACGCGTAACTTATTCCTTGGTTTGATCTTTAGTTTCGTGGTTTACTCCGTGTTTTCTTGCTTGGATAAGCCTGAAAATACGTCGACTTGGGATATCTTTTGCACTGTGATAGTGTAAAAGATCACTTAGGCAAAAACCCTAAAATTACGCATAAGCATAAGCTTACGCGTAGAAACTTCTACGCATAAGATTTATCTTACGTCTAAGCTTTGTCTTACGCATAAGGTCATCCTACGCCTAAGTTTTCTACGCCTAACTTCTTGTTTTATGCATAACTTTAGTGTTTTCACCTTCCTTACGCGTAAGCTAAAACTACGCGTAACTCTTGCTGTTACGCGTAACTTTGGTGTTTTTACGCATAAGTGCTACTTGGTTTATTGTAATTTCTACACCTAAGGATACTTCATCAACAAAGGTTCATTCGACTACAAAGATCCATTTTATAACACAAGTTTTTCAACATGTCACAACCACCATACTCTATATATTTCCCTCACACTTACACTCAACGACAACAACAACTAAGTCCACAACATCAACAATAGAATCAACAACAAGCAATTTATCAACAACAATTTAATCAACAACATACTCCACAACTTGGAACAATTCCACCACCACAAATGGTTCAACCACCACCAAGTCTTCAAGTTTAACCCTACACAAACGATTTCAATCAACATCCATCAAGGAACACTATGAAGGAACCCACTAGGTTTGCAAAGATGTGTGAAGCTTTAAGCAGCCAACAATCAATTCATGAGGCTGGATCACTTGATAGACCTCCAATGCTCACTCCAGGAAACTACGATCAATGGGTAATTAGGTTCTTTAGGTTTTGTGATCTGAAGAAGCCACATGGAAAGTTCTTAAATAAGGTTATCTTGGAAGGTCCATTTCAGATGCGTACTGTCATTATACCCGGAGATCCAAATGCTAATCCACCAAGAGATGAACAATGCTATTGTTGTAGACCTGAACGCAGCAGAACTTCTACACTATGAAGCAGATGAGCTTGCAATGCAATATATCCTCTTAGGATTACCAAACCCAATTCTTCGAAGTGTTGATGCTCAAAAGACTGCAAAGGCAATGTGGGAACATATTCATCTTCTTATGGAAGGATCTGCACTCAATCAGGAGGATATGGAATCCAAAATTTACTTGGCTTATGAACACTTCATGATTGAACCTGGAGAGACACTAGAGTCTTATCATCATCGATTCTCAGACATCATAAATGATTTGGATAAACACAACATCATCATGCCAAGAATTGCAGTTAATACTAAGTTCCTGAGTAGTCTTGGTCCTGAATGGGAGAAGTATGTCATTTTTCTCCGTCAAGCGAAGAACATCCATCATTCTACATACGGATTGTTGTACGATTACTTGAAGCCTCATCAAAAGGAAGTTGATAAGGAAAGGATTCTCCGTGCTCAAATTGCTTCATCTTCACATCCGGAAAATCAACAACTTGCCTTGTATGCTCAAAACAGTTATCCTCCTCAACCAGCAACTCAACCAACTGCCACTATCACACCAAATGATCAATCACATCAATCTTAACATAATCAATTGGTTCCTTACAACAACAACAATGATCAGGCACTTTATAGTCAAGCTAATGAGGAATCCGATCCGTTCGAAGCATTGCAACAAGGATTTGTTATGATTGCTAATGCTTTTGGCCGTTATACAAACAAATCCAACAATCGCATTCGTTCCTCATCAAACACAAGGAATCAGGCTGTTGTGAACAATGGACGAGTTGAAGTTCAGAATCGTGGTTATGGTCGTCAGATGGGCGGTGGTCAAGGGTTTAATGCTATGAATAACAACAGAGCTCAAGTGGTGGAACAAGGAAATGCTCAGAATGGGTTGAATGGTCTTCGCTGCTACAACTGCAATGAGAAGGGACACCTGGCTAATGCATGCCCAAAGCCGAGGACTAGGGGCAATGCTTATCACAAGGAGGCTTTACTTTTGGCTCTTAAGGATGAAGCTGGTGGAACTCTCACAGACAAAGAACAAAGTTTTATAGCAGATGCAGACTCAGATGATGATATGGAGGACTTGCAGGCTAACGCAGCTATTATGTTGATGGCTAATATGCATGAGTTACACATGAGTGACACAGGCCCAGTGTATGACATTGATGGCTTGTCTCAGGTACCCGAACAAACCATATTTATCTCTGATCTAATATCTCCGCCAACATGTGAATCCGACAAGGCTCAGAATGTTCAAAATGAGTCATCCACATCTCATTCCAACGATTTTTAACTAGACCCCGTAGTTACATTTGACGATCAAGATGACCTTATGGTTTCCCTTGATAATCAAATTGACTCCGTGGTTATACTTGAGGATCTAAATAATAATCATGTTGTGACTTACGTTGAACACACCAAACTTTTGCCTCATCCAGATGTTTATCTGTGGCTTAAAAACCAACAATCTATAGTGGAAGAATGTCGTGCAGTAAATCAGGACTTAAAAATTAAAAATGCACTGTTAACCAAGGATTTTGAATGTTTACAAAAGCAACTCAACTTTTTCAAAACTCAAGAAAAACATGAAAAAGGTTTTGAAGCCGCCTTTGCTAAATATCATCAAAACGAAAAATATTTAGAGAGACAGATGCGTGATCTAGCCGCTTCGAAGAATGCTTTGTTGTCTGAAATAGAACAACTGAAACATGAACACAAAAAGCAAATTAACGCTCTCACCTTGGAAAATCAAAAAGCTAAGGCTGAGTTGTTAACTTGTCAAAAATAGTTCTCTGCATACAAAAAGCATTCAACGAAACGAATAGATGATCACCTTGAAGAAATTATCGGCTTGCAAAACAAACTTAAAGAGTTTAAAACTGTTGTTTATAAACATGGTGAGTCGGTCACAGCTATTGAAAATTTTATTTTAAAACCCAATTCAAATGGATATGGACCGAATCTTGCTGATTACAAACCTAAGCTTTCAACAAAAGCATTCAAACCAAATCCTGAAGTTTCCAGTGCAGAATATAAAATTGATAATTCTGTTATGAGTGTCGTTGAATATCATCGTCAAAAGGAATTAGATGCAGAAGACGAGAGTCGATCAAAATTAGAAACTGTTGTTTACAACAAACCTTTTAATTATTCAAAACCGGTCACTTTTGTCACACTGACGGATTCTTTTAACACACCAAGGGTTATCATAAAAATGTCTGAGTCTTCTAATGTTAATCCCCAACCAGATTATGCACAAATTTATGGTCCTTTACCTTCCATTAGTGAAGTAAATTCAAAACCTAAAAATCGCAAAATTCTTAGATATTTTGACCTTTTCATGGCTGACCTCAAACTTTTACAACATGAGATAGAATATCATTCTGAAATCAAAGTTCAACATTTTCAATCGCCTCTGGCGCGAGAACAAAGAGACATTTTTCAGAAAAATCTTTTACCAAATGTTAAAAATTTGAAACATTGTGCGTTGTCTTGGGAACGGGACTTTCATAAGGAACTTGGAGTGATGAAGGTCATTTTCGAGAAAACAGAAACATCTATTTCTAATACTAAATGTAAAAAGAAAATGTTGACAAAAGATGTTGATCGACTCTTGAAAGATGTTATCTGTGCTGATATCCATAATGTTGTGTTATTGAATTCTTTGTCATATGCATATGATTATATCTCTACTGATACTGTTGATAATGGTGTAACTGTTGAGAATACTGATAATGTGCTTCAGATCGAGTCTTTAAAAGTTGAAAATGAACGTCTTTTAAACGAGCTTTCAAATGCAAAACGTCATCTTCAATGGTGTCAAAAAGATTGTCAAAATCGTGAACTTGCTTTGCAAAACAAAATCCACCAGTTGCAATCAAATAATTTTAATCCAAAATTTGAGCAACTGGATGATCAAAACGTGTCTTTGAAAAGTCAAATCTCAAAATATGAACAAGAACTTGTAAAAGTTAAACAGGAATATGGTGTCATATTTGATTTAGTCAATAAGACTCGTCATGAAGCATCAAACGAACTTGATCACTATCTTGCACACACTAGAGAAGTAATTAATTTTGCTGGTAATATTTGTTCTGAAAATTAAGATTTGATTCACACTATCTTTAAGTTAAGAGAAATATTAGGAAAGTATGAACAACTTCCGCCTACTGTGATTAAGAGAATAGCACTAGTAAAACTTAGTAATCATGAACCTAGAATGCCTACTGCCAAAACACAAGTTGCTAATGTGCTTCCTTCTACTGAAACAGGAATAGTTGCCTTTTTCCAAACGTCCGCACTTCACAGCCTAGGAGCACTACATCGAAGAATAGGAAGTTGCGACTTAAGAAAAGATCAATAAGGAATGCTAAAGTAGAAGAACACCCTAGGACTATGAATAAGACTCACGTTGCTTCCACTATAGATATTGCATCTGGCAAATGTAATAGAAATAGTGATGTAATGAATGCTAAACCTTTAAGTACTTTTGATATTCAGTCTGATGCACCTTGTGTTATTTGTCGTAAAAGTATGAATTCTGATTGTCATGACAAATGTGTTGCTAAAGCTATCATCTCTCGTTTAAGGAATCCTAAGAATCGGAATACCTCTAGGCCCACTAATCATTCTAAGTATGTGCTTGGTAGACCGCCCTCTTTAGATTCTAAGAACCGCATTGATGTCCCTATAGCTCTAGTTTCACCTCCTAGGAATGTAGTACCACCTAGTGCATTCACTAAGACTAAAGCAAATACTAGTTGGAGATGGCAGAAATGGATATATAACACACTAGGATTTAAATGGATGCCTAAAGTTATTGATGTGTGTATGTCTACTAAAACTGCTCCGGAACCCTCTAACATTTTGGGTTCCACATCTACTTCTATTCCATCAGTGTCGTCTGTGTGTAATGCAGGTGATACAGATCATTCTCTGGATTGTTGATAGCGGATGTTCCCGACACATGACAGGCAACCTTAAACTGTTATCAAACTTTATTGCAAATTTCATTGGCACTGTCAGATTCGGGAATGATCACTTCGCAGCTATCATGGGCTACGGAGACTATATCAATGGGAACATCGAAATTAGTAGGGTTTATTATGTGGAAGGCCTCGGTCACAATCTGTTTTCAGTAGGTCAGTTCTGTGATGGAGATTTGGAGGTTGCTTTCAGGGAGAAATCTTGTTCATTCGTGATCTACAAGGAAACGACCTTATGTCTGGCTCGCGTAACTCAAGTCTTTACACTATCTCTATGCAAGACATGGTTGCTTCATCTCCCATCTGCTTACTTTCAAAGGCAACATCAACAAAATCCTGGCTATGGCACCGTCGTCTCTCACATTTAAACTTTCAAACTATAACCAATCTTGCTCGACACAAACTAGTTGAAGGTCTCCCACGATTCCGGTATTCTAAAGATCACCTTTGCTCAGCTTGTGAACAAGGGAAAAGCACTCGTGCTTATTTTCCTTCAAAGGTGGAACACAGCTCTCATCATGTGCTTCATCTTCTTCACATGGATTTGTGTGGCCCGATGCGCGTGCAAACGATCAATGGAAAACGCTACATCTTAGTAATTGTTGATGACTATTCACGATGGACTTGGGTCTACTTTCTTTGAAGCAAAGACCAAGCTCCACAATTAATCATCACCTTTCTCACGAAAATTCAAGTTCAGCTCCAGAACACCGTCCACCAAATCAGAACAGACAAAGGAACTGAATTTGTTAACCAAACACTTCGAGAATTTTATGAGAAAGTGGGAATTGAGCATCAGACATCTTTTGCACGTACACCAGAACAAAACAGAGTTGTTGAAAGACGAAACCGCACGTTAGTAGAAGCTGCAAGAACAATGTTAATCAATGATAAACTTCCAGATTACCTATGGGCAGAAGCTGTATCTACTGCATGCTATACTCAAAACCGTTCTATGATTACTAAACGCCACAACAAAACACCTTTTGAGCTTCTCCACAACCATAAACCGAATCTCAAACACTTTCATGTATTTGGATCCCTTTGATATCCGAATAATGATCGTGATGATTTTGGAAAGCTCAAAGCCAAAGATGACATTGGAGTCTTTATTGGATATTGTGATAATTCTAAAGGTTTCCGAATCTGGAATCGTCGTACAAAGCAGGTTATGGAAACGATTTATGCTCATTTTGATGAACTTACGGAAATGGCTTCTGAGTATAATAGCTTGGAACCCGGTTACAACCGCTTAAACTTCACTCAAACCCCATCATCAGCTGATCAAAGCCCCCAGCTCACTCGTCAACAAATGGAAAGGTCATTTGCTCCGCTGTTCAGTGACGATATTGATGAACGTGCTCCAGGTGTATTCACTGTTTCCGCTGCTCAACCTGATACTACTCTTATACCTGATACACCTGCTACAACAACTACTGTTGAAGAAGCACCACCAGTTGACTCCACCACAACAGTTGAACAAACCGCTTCCAACAATGATGAACTGGCTGATGATGTTCTTAATGAAGTACCCCCACCTGCAGATTTTGATCCAAATGCGTTCTTTAACCCGTTTGCTAATGAAACTGTTGCACCTGATGTCGCGGAATCATCAACAAACCATTTGAATCCTCAGAATCTGCACAATGTATACCAACATCAACCCTCTACACATCGATGGACAAAAGACCATCCTCTGGAAAATATTATTGGCAACCCGAATCAACCAGTTGTTACGAGACAACGTCTTCACTCAGATGGTGAACATTGCATTTATGCACTCACTGTCTGTCAATCTGAGCCTAAAAACATTAAAGACGCAATGACAAAAGACAACTGGATTGAATCCATGCAGGAAGAACTCAACCAATTCAAACGTCTTGAAGTATGGGAACTGGTTGAAAGACCAACAGGGGTCTACGTCATTGGTCTTAAATGGATTTGGAAGAACAAATTGGATGCTGAAGGGAACGTAATCAAAACAAGTCACGTCTGGTGGCTAAGGGTTATCGACAGGAGGAGGGTATTGACTTTGAAGAATCATTTGCTCCGGTTGCTCGTCTTGAGGCTGTTCGGATATTTCTCGCGTTCGCGGCTCATATGAATATGACGGTATGGTCTCAAACTGCGTTTCTCAACGGACAACTGAAAGAAACGGTTTATGTCAGCCAACCAGAAGGATTCGTTGATCCCGAGTTCCCGAACCATGTCTACAAACTGAACAAAGCTCTGTATGGTCTCAAACAAGCTCCTCGGGCATGGTACGATAAGCTATCATCTTTCCTCATTGCCAATAATTTCACCAAAGGTTCGGTCTACCCTACTCTTTTCATACAATATCACGGGGCACATATCTTAATTGTTCAAATTTACGTGGATGACATCATTTTTGGGTCTACACATAAAAAGTACTCAATCGCTTTTGCAAAACTAATGAAAAAAAAAATTGAAATGTCCATGATGGGTGAACTTACGTTCTTTCTAGGACTGCAAGTTCATCAATCACCCCGTGGTATTTTTTTAAGTCAGTCCAAATATGCCCTTGAATTGTTAAACAAATTTGGAATGAAAACCTGTGACACTTATGCCACACCAATGACTCATACCAAGAAGCTAGACGCTGATTTACATGGGAAATTAGTGGACCCTACCAAATACTGAAGTATTATTGGGTCTCTCATGTATCTAACAGCTAGCAGACCTGACATTGTCTTTGCCGTTTATCTCTGCTCCCGTTATCAGTCAAAACCAACTGAAACCCACCTCTATGAGGCTAAAAGAATCCTCCGATACATCAAGGGAACCATTAACTTGGGGATCTGGTATCCGAAGGATTCTGGTTTTGAACTAATCGATTTTTCAGATGCTGATCACGCAGGATGTTTAGATTCACGGAAAAGTACTTCAGGAGCACTACAATTTCTTGGTGATAAACTGGTGTCCTGGCAATCGAAGAAGCAGGATTGTACATCACTGTCCTCAACCAAAGCAGAATATGTAGCCATGTCGGCATGTTGTGCTCAAGTCATCTGGATGAGAACACAACTCAAAGACTATGGTTACGTATTTGACAGAATCTCGATGTACTGCGACAATCGGAGTGCCATTGCGATCTCGTGTAACTCAGTTCAACACTCGAAATGTAAGCACATCGATCTTCGCTATCATTTGATCAAGGACCATGTGGAACAGGGTACAATTGAATTATACTTTGTGGGTACAGAATACCAATTGGCAGATCTACTCACCAAAGCCTTGCCTCCCGCTAGGTTTAATGAGTTGGTCCACCGGATTGGTATGCGGTGTTTGACTCAAGTGGAATTGGATGAACTCTTAAAACAGTCTCAAAAACCAGTCAAACACCAAAATCTCTTTTGTAAATATTTTTCAAAAACAAAATACAAAAATATAAAACCTGATAAAACAACAAAAATATTCTTCTATCTATTTTTCTTTCAACATGGCAAGTACATTTCTTCCGTCAACACTCTTATCCTTCAAAATTCAGTATTTTTTCGATCAAGTGTTGAGGGGGAGAAAATAAATTCTTAACTGTTTCAAAATAACTGTGTACTTGCATGTTACCTTATCCAGGTTGTTTCTTTAAAATGGTGGTCACATTTCTGGTTCACTGACACTCCTCGGACTAAAATTTATAACCTTTCATTATTTCAAAAGTCGAGGGGGAGTGTCATCAAATTTATTTCCAAATATTCTTTGTTTGGTAACCATAATGGAAGTTAAAAGGCTTTGGATGAAAATTGAAAAGGTGGAGGGACTAAAACTGCTAAAAGCTTAAAGTTATTTTAATAAAACTTCTCCACCTAACTTCACCACTTCACATTTATTACAAACACCAAACTAATCCAACGCCTATTAATCGTTCAACAAATCCGATGTTTTGATCATCAATCTGTAAGTGATTTTGTGTTTGTAACACGTTTTTAAACATTGGTTTTGATTTTCAAACGAATCCAACGGTTAAATTTACGTATATGGTTGATCTTGTGTTCTACGCATATGTGTAAGAACACATGATCATGTTTGTGAGTTTTGTTGTTAAGTTAATAGTGTCAAAATGTTTCTTTAACATCATTGATACCATTTTTCTACTCAAAACGCACCCAGAATAACGTATTGATTGAATTTGAAAAACTAGGGTTTATGCGTGGGTATGGGTATTTTCAAATGTGAATGTTTTTGGTCAAAAAGATAGTTGTGTGATGTTGTTATCATGGTGAATTAATGATATCTAGGCTTTAAAACAACCCAGAAAGACTAATTGTTTGAGAATTAGAGATTAGGGTTTAATATTCTTGAGATTTGGGTATTTTTGATTCACTGCGAATTGGATGTTAATACTTGGTTATATCACTCACATGACTTCTTAGAGCTACCAGAAAAACTTTGGTGCAAATTCCATGGCTAAAAATCTTACGCGTAATTCATAAACTTTAGGTTTTTAGTTTACGCATAAGGTTCTTTACGCGTAACTGTTTGATTAAGTATTTGTGAGTAAATCTGTTATACAATGAATGTGGGTGTTAATATTGATGCTGTGATGAATTTATTTCAGGTTTGCTACTCGTAAAAATCAGAATCAAGGTTGTTAACCATCTACGCATAAGGATCACCTTACGCGTAGCATGTTATGCGTAAGAGTAATCTTACGCGTAGCATTTACGCGTAAGGTTCTACAAAGGGACTACGCGTATCCTGTGAAGGATATGCGTAAACAGTGACCTCTACGCATAAGGTCTACTCTTACGAGTAAGCCTTACGCGTAAGGTTTTATATGCGCTTACACGTAAGCTCTACGCTTAAGGTCCCCTATTCCTACGCGTAATATTTCTTACGCGTAAGTCAGGATCCTACGCTTAAGCTTGCGTTTACGCGTATATTACTCCTGTTTACGCATAAGCTACCATTTCTACGCCTAAGCCTTGATTAAACCTGCATTATGAATTGTTACGCGTGCAAACTTGTAAATAAATAAATCATGACGTCACGATACCAATAATGTCACTAAGAAACTTAAACGTTTGATATGTTGTGAAAAATAAGTGATAACATAAACTTTAAAACTTAAAGTTAACTAACTCATGAAACTTATCACGACTTCATTAGACTATTGGACAAACAAGTGACTTTGGACTCGTAACAATCATTGACTCATCACATTCAATAATTAGACAATAAAACCCTCTGTTGACTAACATTATGTCTTTCTATATGTTGGTTCTTTTGGCTAAATGTGTTTCAGATCACGACATGGAAGCTCAAATAAATGTGGATGCACCAAACGTTCTCACCATTGCTGATATTTTTCCGCATGGCTATTCAATGAAGATTGGAAAGAACAATCTCAGAGTTGACTTTGAAACTCTCACCTGCTCGGAATCTTCTTGTCTCATTGCAGTGGATATTCTTAAGAATCATCCCTATCAGAACATGCTCACCAACTCTGCCACTGTTCCGGAGATCTACATACAACAATTCTGGAATACAATGCAGATGATCAAAGGTCAAAATGCTGTGACGGTGACGCTCAATCACAAGCAAATCACCATCACTCCTGCAGACTTACGGGTTGTTCTCCTCATTCCTGACATCATACCAACTGAATACTCTGCTGCACCTACTGAATAAACGGTTCTGCAATTCTTGATTGATATTGGGTATGACGAAGCTTCAGGGGTTATTAATAAGCATTCTCACGTGGATCTTAAGAACATTCCTCAGCCTTGGAGAACCCTTTATATCATCATCACAAAATCTGTTTCTGGTCGTGACAGTGGCTATGAGCATCCCAAGCTCGTGGAACTGCAAATCTTTTGGGCTCTGATCAACATGAAACACATCGAAATTGAAGCTCTGATATGGGATGACATGATGACCTTCCTCAAAAATCTTGGCTCAAAGATTCCTTATATCAGATACACAAAACTGTTGATCCAAAGAGCTCTTGGACTCAATTCTGATATCCCCAAGAGAATCAATGACCCCGACAATCTTGACGTGTTGTCCGAACCCACTCTAACAGTCAGATTTAAGGAGTCAACTACCAAGAAACAAGGTGCTGTGTTGCCGGATCTCCTTCTCTCAGATGAACTCAAACAGCTCTATTCTTATAAAAGATATTTGGTAGCCGTGAAAGAGAACAAAGTTGGTTTTCTTGATGCTAAATCTTCTGGTATACCTACAAGGAAAACCAGAAGAGGAAGTGCAGGAAGTGCTATAAGCACTGAGAGTCAGAGGAAGTTCCCTAAGAGGAATCCTCCTCGTAAAAGGACATTTCCTTCTAAGGAAGCTGTTCCCATTCCCGTGCCAAAGCCTGAACCGCCAAAAAAGCTAGTGGACGAAAGCTCTGAAGACACACAATCAGACGAAGAGGTCTTCTACTCTGAATCTGCAACCGAAGCACCTCCTTCAGTAGCAAAACCTCCCAGTCCACCAGCAGATATGAGCAAAGGGAAGACTCCAGTGATTGAGCACGAAGAGGAAAGCTCAGAAGAAAAGCCACTGGAAACTGATTACAGGAGGAAGTTCAAATTCGTTAGACTCCAACACGTTACGGAAGAATTTGCTAAAGATCAAATGGGTGGCCCCGGAGGGTCAAGTGGTGAAGTTCAACCTACACCAGATCCTGATGCGGTTAATCGACCCGATAAGGGAACTGGTGCCACCACTTTGGAGCAACAAAAAAAGCGCGTGGAAGATTCTATTGAGTATGACATTGAAGAACCAGAAACTGAAAAGTCCGAGAAAGAGAAAGATGTTGATTATGATATGTTTCTTCTGGATAGTCCTATACGCTCAAAGAAGGAAACTTTTGAACCACCAAAGGACCCGGAGTCTCCTCACATCTCATCATCATCAGATTCATCTTCTCACTCCTCACCACCACCATAAAAAAGAACAACCAGATCCGCATCCAGATCAGTGAAGAAGCCAACTACCTCTTGGATTTATCAAGCTAAGACACGAATCGTTAAAGCTGTCAAACAGGTCAGAAAGAAAGACATGCTTTACAAGAAGCTGAATTTTCTTGCTGATCAGGTACAGTACCTTCATGACAAGAATGACGAGATGAAAGTTGAAAGGGAGTATGTCCAGAAGCTCATGAAAGATGATCTTCAAGGGAAAATGGACGAGATGATCAAAGGATACACTCACACGTTCCTTCTTGACATCATTCCTGGAATTACAAAGGAGATGTTCACCAAACAACTCTATCCGAATCTCTTACACCTGGCCAAACAGACTATGAAATCAACTCCAATGCATGTGAACATCAATCCAGTTGATCCCATAATCTTATCAGATGCTGAATTGGTTAACCGGCTGGTAGCTCAAATGTCAAAATGATCTGCAACATTTGCCTCCTACGAAGGTAAATTGTTTGAAGCATTGCTGGAATACCAACTTAAATCAGCATGCAGAGAAGAAGCTGGAAGGCCTAAGCATCCACGCGACGATGCAGATAAGGATCAGGATAAGAATGACGAGCATAAATGCCCGAAGAATTCTGGTGAATCATCTTCTATGCAACCTCCACCCCAACGGACTCCAACTCAACAAAGGTCTCCTCCTCGCTCTTCTACTGAAAAACCTCAGGATTCTTCTGAGTTACCACCCGAGACTCAGAAAACTGGTGATCACTTTGAGTATACGGGTGGTGACGATGAGGAATTCCATGAGCCCCAACAACAACCCACCTCTCCCGACAAAGTTAAGAAACCAGAATCCTCATCCAGGCCTAAGAAAAAGAAGAAGAAGGCGCCTAAGGCTGATGTCGTATCATGGCTAGATGAAGATGACACCGATGAATATGACTGGTTTTCTACACTTGTTAATTCTACTCCCTACCCACCTGAAGGTCAAGATCTGGAAGACGGTAGTACATTGGAGCATGCTAAGTTCTTGCAAAAGAAATTCCTTGTGAAAAAGATGATGAAATATGAGTTGAAGCGCATCAAGAATGAAGCATTTCAACTGCTCAAAGACAGCTCGGAAAGTGCTATTGAAGTTGAGTATCACCTTGATAATATAGCACGAGCTATGTCTAACAACATGGATTGGCTCAACCCCGAAGCAAACATTGACTTCACCAAACGGGACAACCCTCCATATTACACCGATTGGTCTAAACCTCTACCAACAATTGGCCAACGATTAGCCTAGGATTCCATTCCGATATTTCTTCAACAAAGACTTGGAATTTCTTCTACACGATGGCAATGGTTCAAGGAAATACGCTACATCTCTGACACTTCCATTCCCGGCAGCCATATACTCTAACTGCATAGCCATCGAGGAAAGGGCTAACCACATGTTCTCCAACAATGTGGCAGTATATGACCGTGATGCATTGTATGGGATTCACCATTGGCCGGAACGCCAACGAATCTACTACAGAAGCTGCCAGGTTCATAAGTCTCAACATGAAGTGTTCAGTACTAAAGCAATCGTGGCTATTAAACATGTTGATCTTTCGTCTAAATGGGACTACACTTTCCTCAAGAATATCTTGGTCAAAAGGCAAGACGAAAGGGATTATGCATTCTCTGAAGCGGACTTTGAGAATTTATCTATCAACGACATTGAAGACATGTACCTTGCCAAAATACAGGGTCGCATGAGACAATTCTCGACTGAAGTGCAACGTGAATACATCAAGTCCTTGCTTATCTTCATCAGAAGAATAGTAATCAAAGAACGTGTAGAAGATCTCCAGCTTGCAGTTGAATCATATCAGACCCGTGTCAACTTCACTCCACCTCAGCTAGATCTTCCCGACATCAACCAGCTTTCACAATACACCCTCGTCAGCAAACCATTCGGCGTCGTTTATCACAGTGAACTTCAACGAAATTGCTTGATGGCATGTAGAGATCTTTACAAATTTGGGGATCACACATTGAAGAAGGTTAGGGATGGCTTGGCTTATCGGTTGAACGCGATACATGAAGGCATTGGGTCTCTGAAGCGATGGAATTCTCAGGATCGAAAGGATGTATCATCACTATGATTGATGAAAGGTTGTATCGAAGGGACCAGTTCAGAACATTAGAGAGCTTTGTAGGTGGTCGTCCCAGGATTGCTCTTGCCGGCTATCAACGCCCTGCTTGCATTCCTGGCAAGATTGATGGACTTCCTGTACCCCTTGAACTGCTTCTATTTCATAATATTTTGGATGTAATTTATTTATGACAATGGCTTGTGCACACATAATAGTGTACAACCCGTTCTTGTCAAGAAAGGACCCTGTGGTACGCTTCAGTGCCACAATCCTTATATAAGGAGTGAAAGCTTCTTACTTTTGAGTAAACCTTATCAAACCTTTCACTTTTCAAAGGTTTTACTCAAAAGAACAAGTACTTCCCCGTATGATTTTCAAAACCTCAACCGTTTATATCACTTGTTGAGGGGGAGTATTTGAGTTAAAACTTTGTTCACCAAAATGTTCTTTGTGTCACTCTTCCCGCAACACTCGAAATGGTCATATTATTCTCAACTTTTCAAAAATAACATTTCATATGCCATTTTTGAGGGGGATAAAATTATGTGATAAGAAATATGTTGTGTAAATGCAAATGAATCTTTGTGCTATAGACTTAACCAACGAATTGACGATACTTAACTGTTAGTAACTCGAAAATACTTGTCCGGGATGGGTAATAATTTCAAGCTAGTTCGCTAGTGATGTAAACGTGTCTCGCAAAGGACTTGTCCAAATAGAATGTACCATTCGAGAAACTCTTGGTAGACATGAACTCTGACTGGTTTGACAACCTTTCGAGGTTTGTCTACACCTTCAAGGTAGTTATTAGAGTTAGTTGTCACCTAAAAGCTGACAATGTAACTCTTTAACTATACAACGTAACCGTGTCTCGCGGGGGATTGTCTATCTTGAGTTGATCAATTCAAAAAGTGCGCGCTCTTTCCTCACTGTGCAGATTTCCGTAAAAACTCTTAAGCACATGCGGAGGGGGAGTATTTATGCAAAATATTTATCTCTCAACAGTGGTACTAAAATGTTTTTCATTTACAAACACTTTGAGAGATTTTCATGAAAATGGTTTAAGGCAACATAGGTTAGTTATGGAGTTATAAGGTGACTAAGGTTAGAAATAACCATCCTATGATCCGCCAGAGCCGGAGGGATCTACCCAAGGACACTACCAATAGTTAGAATTAGAAGTCCTTAGGTATGATTGGAAAAAGGAGAAAATGAGAATCGGAGAAAGAAGGAGTTGAAGAATCAAAAAGAAATGCAAAGAAAAGGGTGAAAAGAAATAGCCCTCCAGATTATTCAACTTAGGACAGACACCGGGTTCAATTCATATGCTACTGGTTGTCACTTGATGACGCCGGTATTGAAGATTAAAAGTCGTCATGGACCCAGTGACGCATGCACTAAACCTTCTTAGCCACTCAAGTTTCTCTCAACAGAAGCTTGTTTCATTCTTACAAGGAACCCTACATAATCTATTGGCTTTCTCTTAGAGATTGCTGATATTGAAGAAGGAGACCCTCTCCCTAGTCTCCGCTCAGGAAAACCAAAACGCACTATTGAGTCTAGAGCCACGAGATTCATCAAAAGATCTCTTAGGTACACTTGACATTTCATCACTTGATGTTCAACAATAAGAACATCAGTGGTACGTTATCGAGTCCTTCACAGATCTTAGCAATCTGTCGAGAACATTTATGAGAGGTTCACAACTGTGATCCTTAGTGATTGAATGGAAACTCCTGCCAGGGTCAACATCAAACAGCCCTGACAGCAGGTCACTTCGGTAACTCCCTGTGGATTACGCTTAGTGTATCTCAAATGGTCTACAGTCATGAGGTGATGCTTCGGTGTACCTCAGCGACTCATCTGAACTGTAGGTGTACTTCGGTACATCGCGTTATCTTACTTGTGGGACTCGAGTTTATGAACGGCCTTTGTGAGAATTAGAGTTGTGTTTTCACACTATGCTGTTAACACTCTCGAAGTTCAAACTTGTAAGTGCCGGAATCCGCTTATTACTAACCGTTTTCATGTTTTCTTCTTATGGAAGCTCTGGAGCAGAATGATCGTGTAGATTCTTCACATGCTCATGCCAACATCATCACTAATGGAAGTTCTATCTAAAAGCAACAAAAAATTCAGAATGATTCTTCGTCAAGCCAAAGAATCTACAAAGTTAAAGACTTGAAGAACTTCATCAGTACTGAAATCCAACGTCAAAGAGTGTGTGAGCATGTTGAAGAATGACGTGGAGACACTGGAGCAGCGAAGCAGACCTGAGACAGACTTGATGCAGACAACAAACAACATACTATAACTACCATCACAAAGAACAATGATCAAAGAACAAAGTTAAAGATGACGTCAAAGCAAAACTGTTTAAAGAAAACAATTTCTCTACACTGGGGAGATTGTTCAAATCAAGGCAATTCTTCTCACAAGAAAGAAGAATGTCAGAAGACGTCAAACCTACTATTACATCAGTACCTTCACCGTTTACATTCATTCATCACCAACAATTAGGGGGAGATTGTTGGAATGACTCCTAAACCTAAATCAAGTGTTAGTGATTCATATGTAATAGTTAGCTTAATTATGGCCTTTATGTTTTTTATTAGTTTAAGCTTATGTAGAAGGCCCATGAGCTTAGGCCCATGTCCACTAAGGAAAGGAATGGAGTAGGAGTGTTGCCCTAGCTCCCCTTCCTATAAATACCTTGTAATAACCCTCACTTAAGGGTTGGTTGTTCAATTTATCTTTCTTTCATACTTCTACGCATAACTGTCTTAGTTTATACGAATGTGTGTGTTTGGTTTATTGTTCATCCGACTCTATCTCTTCTCTACTCTTTCTATTGATGCTTGTGTTGTAAACTTAGTGGCCTAACACACAGAGTCAGACACTCAGGAGAACGAGAGCAGAAATGTCGATATGCTTGAACAAGAGGTCCAGACAGAGACTGTTACTGAAGCTGGTACCATTGAGAAGTCAGAATCAGGGGACAAGGAAATAGTGTCTGGTGTTCAAGATAGTGGGATAGCAGTAGATAAGTTTGTGAAACAAGATTATCCAAATCTCCAGGAAAATATCAAGCTAAGGACTGATGATCAAGAGCTCCTGGATGAAACAAACAACTCTTCAAAAACCCTATCTAGTCTTAAAAACCTTGAGCAAGATTTCAACTATGGGGACCAATTCCTTGTTGATAAACCGTATAATACTAAAACTGATAAAACAAAAGAGGAAAAGGAAGTTGTATCCATGTTTTCTGTTACTATTCAACAGGATACATGGACCATTCCACCAATGTCGGTTCCAACACCTACTCCCTCAGTAACAACCCCATCAACTACACTTCCACCGCCTGTTACAACTGAAGCTACAACAACAACCGTTTCCACAACCATCATTGATATGATTGTAACAGTATCACCACCACCTCCACCACCTACAAGCAGAAGCATCGAGCAAAAACTGGACGATGCTCTAAAACGTCCTGAAGCCTTAGAAAAGCAAAAACTGCTGGACAAAGTTAAACATCATGATATTCGTCTGTCAAAGCTGGAGCATCTCAACTTTGACTGAAGTGGTTAATGCAATTGAAGCAGAAGTCAAAGAAGTGGTCGAATGGACTATAAAAGCTCCGTTGTATACAAAGTTCAAAGACCTCCCTACATCGGATATGAAAGTGATTCTCCAACAAAGTATGTATGAAACTGATGAATACAAGGAGCATGAAGATCACGCGCTGCTTTGCGATGCTCTTTAGACATTGATGGATCGTGATAACCATGTGCAGTTCTTGAAGGATATAGGTGAACTCAAGGAAAAGAAGAAGAGAAGACTTGATTTGCCTAAACCACCGTCTTGGGCTCCTCCACCTCCACCTCCCCCCCTCCCACCTTTTGGTGGTGCAGGTTCTTCAGGAACCGGTGGAACTTCTGGTAGTTCAGAGGCTACGAAGACAAATCCACCACCTCCTACTCCACTATCATCAAGTCAGCCAGGATCCTCACCTGGCTAAGGTTCTCACAAGAGAGCTAAAACCTCGGCCCATGCTGCCTGGACAACTATTGACTTAAGATTCACACCAACCTTCTCTTCCATTCCCGAAGATAAAGAAATGAATGAAGAATCGATTCTTGGTCAAGAGTCTGATTCAAACGAAGAGGATGTTTCCACCAGACATATTCCTAAGGTGACTCGTAACGACAAATGGTGGAACACATTCATGGGGTAAGATGGTGCTGAAAGTTTTAAGTCATCTTGGTTTGCTCCAACCAAGGTAATGACTCCGGATTGGTGGAAGGAAGAATGACCAGAAACTCCTGAACCTACTTGGACTATTCCTACATTCGATATGATCACTCCATACCAAAACTAGGCAAACACCATCGCTCTCAAGCATGTTGCCCCGCCAGAGGAATCTCTACTAAACATAACCGGGGATATGGGAAGCTTCATGAAATGGTACTATGAGAGGCAAGGGATATTAAAGCTCACACCTAAAGACTTGGAAGGCCCAACCTATGATATTGTAAAGGTCTTTCATCCTAAGGCAGCTCACTTGTAGTACCAAATGGAGAAGTGTTACAAGCTATTAACAGACCAAGTGCATGAGAATATGATCAAGTTCAATGTCAACAAACCTCTTCCACTAGGAGGTCCACCTGGTCAAGTAACTATCCAAACTGACTTTTTCTTCAACAAGGACCTGGATTATCTGCGGGTCGGGAACAATGGAAGCAGACCTGCTTTATCAATATCTAAAATGAAGGCTGCCAACTATCCTGATGCTGGTTTAGAGCAGATGGTTCCAGATCAATTTTGGGCTGAAAAAGAGTATGAGTATGATGTTGTTGCTTCGTATGGAATCTCACATTGGTGGTTCAACAAAAACCACTTCTACATCGATAGACACGGTGCGGAGAAGAGTCGTAGGGCTGTTCGAACACAACTGCGTATCTTGAGTGTATTTAGTGTGGAAATCTTAATGTACGAATACGATTACTTGAAGAAGATTGTCCTCCGAAGAGCTGATCAGAAATACCATGTAATAGAGGATAATGACTTCAAGAACCTGTACCTCAACGATTTCGAAGATCTTCATCTGTTGAACCTCCAAGGCCACCTTGAACAGCTACCCCTCGTGAAAAGAAGTCTCTTTCTGCAGCAGTCAACTTATGGATTAGAGGTTTAGTCATTCGACAAAGAGTTGGTGACTTTCAGCTTGGGATGGAGAGTTACCAGATTCAAGTCAACCTAACTAAGCCTCGATGGGAAGCTACAGGGTTCGAATTCAAGCATGACTTCTCAGTAATCGATTCACCACAAGCTATTATCTACACTGACAAATATGGGACAAGGATGCTCATGAGGCTTTGTGAGCTATACAAATTCAGCGATGGTACTCTTCGTCAAATAGAAGAAGCTTTGGACTACCGGGTGAAGGAGTGCAAGCTTAGGATGAGACTGGGAACGAGTACCAGGTTTTGGACAGCAAAGGATGTGGAGATGTATGAGGCCTTTATATCTGCTATTAGAAGAAGGCTCAAGACAAGGAGAGTCTTCCGAAGCTTGGAGAGCTTTGTAGGTGGAAGAGTTCGTGACAGGCATTACAAGCTTCTACTAGGAACTAAATGATCATATCCTTTATGTGGTTGTTATTATCTCAAACATTTATGTGTGGTGTGGTGTTGTAATATGAACATATATAACTATGCATTATATAGTAGTGTTAGGTTTGTGGCTTGTAGTCTCCCTCTCAAGTTGAGGGGGAGAACTTTAATATTTTTTGTCAGATTAAAATAAAATCAGACCACATTTTTCTCTAATTTTTCTAACATATTTAAATCACTTGGGATCCAAAATATCAAAGGAATTGAAATTTTTGATCGGGGGGAGAAAAGGTAATATAAATATGAAATCTGATAAAATGTGATCTTTTATGTCTCAATGTATAGGCTGCTCTCCCATATGTGCTAAACATTTTCAGTTATTGATGCACACATTGAGGGGGAGCATTTCAAAATTCTTAAATTATCAAGGTATTAAAGCATCAACGTTTTATCATAAGTAACTTGATTAATTTTAAATGGTTTCCCTATAGCATTTGTGATCATGAGTAACTTGATTAATTTTAAATGGTTTTATCATATGTAACTTGATTAATTTTAAAGGTACAAAATGCTTTGATTTCGTATCACAAGTACCTTGATTGATGTTATAAATGATTTTCATTTGGGTTCAAGACGGAAAGAACTGTACCACAAAGACAACCATTTCACTTTATGTATTGGAGTTACAAGGATGGTTAGGTTAGGTATTAGTTCCCATGATCCCGCCAGAGCCGGAGGGATCTACCCAGGGACAATCTACTAGATAGTGTAGAAATCCTTAGGTATGATGAAAAAAGGAGAAAAGTGAGGATAAGGGAAGAGTACCGACTGAGATAGAGCTAGAACTGGAATAAACCCAACAAGGTTCTAGTAATGAAGTCTCGGTAACCACTGAAGGGGTTGAAGAATGAAAAAGAAATGAAAAGTAAAAAGGGTGAAAAGAAATAGCTCTCCAATAATTCAACCTTAGGGCAGAACCGAGTTCAATACATATGCTACTGGTGGCTACTAAGGTAATGCCGGTATTGAAGACAAGACGTCATGGACCCAGTGACGCACTACACTAAAACTTCCCAAGCTACTCAAGTTCTCTTAAAAGGACTTATTTCATTCTCACGGGGAACCTACATAATCTATCGACTTTCTCTTAGAGATGGTTGATATTGAAGAAGGAGACCCTCTCACTAGTCCTCGCACAGGAAACCAAAGTGCACAATTAAGTCTAGAGCCATGAGATCATCAATTAATCTCATTAGGACACACAATTTATGAAGACTTGCTATTTCACACAATGTCGAAAGTAAGAATATATATTGAGAGTCCTACGCATTATTCTTCTGGTATTGCCAGAACATCTGAGTGATATGTTAAATATATTCACGATGAAGATGGAAATTGATTGTACAATAAATTGCACTACCAGGCTTCAATGGTGATCGAAGGTATGAGGGGTGTATGTTCCAGCCAAGATTGTCTTTCACCTGAGGATAAGAAATACGAAGACACTACGTTAAGTGATTACGCAGGGGTTGGACCCTGCGAACCACATTCGGCATGAGAGTAAGTATGAGTTATGGTTGTATAAGTGTGTGTAAGTAAAGAGATGAGTGTTGAATGAGCTTACCATAATTCTCTTCCCGTCCAACCTATTTATAGTGGAAGAAATAGGGTTGAGGGCCTCTGCGCAAATGTCGGAGAACATGGGGGCGTCCTATGTTTGTGGGTAACCACTAGGGCTTAGTGACCTACGTTCTCAAACTTGGCGGGGAAGCCAGGAAAGAGAGGGAGATCATGGGTTTGACCAAGTCAGGAGGTTCTCCTATCCATTGCTCCTTCGTCAACCATACCCCGAAGGGCTTAAGGCTTCAAATGGCGAATTCCCCGTAGGTAACCTTCGTGTGTACGAATGGTTTGATGCCCACAAACATTCAGGAGACCTAACATGGGCCTTCGTACAGAAGGGCTTCGACACATCTCGAAGGGGTGTCTGTCGAGTTGTTCGGAGGGTACATCATCAATCCCCCCAGTCGAAAGTGATGCATATGAACGAAGAGGTATTGCTTTCGACTTCATCCTGCGAATAAAATCAACCCTTCGTTGCAAAGCGTATTGTGAACAAGATAGTCATGTGCTTAACTCGCGCATTTAATGCTACCTAAACTCTTTTGCTGCCCGCTACAGTGATTCCATATCCCAATTTATCCGTTTGACCAAAAAGACTTATTTGAAATTTAAAACTCGTTTGAAAATCCGGATAAGAGTTAATCCACAGGATACGTGTGCGGTGAAAAAGGGTAGAAAAGGAGTATTTAAGGGGAAGTAGTTGAAACCCTAGAATACTTTACCCTCTTCGTCTTCCTTTTTCACGCAGTAATCCTTTTAGATTCACCAGCTCCAAAGCAAAAGGTAAAGTCTTCCTTCCACTTTCTCGTAGCTTAGAATAATCATGGATTCAAAATTTATCATTAAGCAACAAAAATGTACTTTGACCGCTAAAGAATTGTATGATCATCTTGCTGATTACCCAATCCCTCAGGAGTTTAAGGTTATGTTACCCAAATCAAACCAAGGTATATTTGATGCCCCCGAGGGTTTCGTAAGGCTATATACTCACTCCTTTAGCCATTCAAATCTTAGGATTCCTATCCACCCTCTTATCTTAGAGTTAATGCAATATTACGAAGTGCACATCTCTAGATTTAACCCTTTTGGTTTAGCTAAACTTACCACATTCATAGTTATGTGCAAAGATTATGGGTATGAACCAACTCTTAAGGTTTTAAGGGGATTTTTAACCTGTACCCTGGTGGTAATTGGTTGACTTTGGCAAAAAGCCTGAAGGAGATGTGCCGAATCATGTTGCGAGGGTGTACACCAACATAAAAGATTGGAAGGGCAGTTTCTTTTATGTGCAAAACACCATTATCCCACCCAACTATCCAGCATTGCTGAATAAGAAGTTTATGTTTGATGCAAAATGTTTCAACGACCCCTTGCCTTATGAGGTTCAAAGGAATCCATGTTATCAACGCTTGGCTAGGTATCCTGCGGATGTTCAAGCTTTCCCTGACCCAATCTTGTACATGGCTGGGATTGCACATAGCTGGGAGGGGTCTCCCTACAAGCCTATTATCATTAATCATGGACAAACTATGTGCTTCCACGTTTATTTAAGTAGGACCAATGTAGCACTGATATTTATCTTTTCTTGCTTCTTTTTTACAGAAATGGCGTTTAGGAACATCATGCATCAAGACCTTGATGAAGACTTGAGCTCCATGCCTGCTAAAAAAGCTGAAGAGTCCTACGGTGTTGGTTCACCTTCCACATCTGTCAACAACAACGATGTAGACATTCCCAGACCAGAGCCTGTTGCCTGAGCACCCTCATAAGCATTGTTAGAGGGTCCCTCCTAATTGGTTGAGAACGTGGCATATTCAAATGATCCTGCAGAGGAGGATGTTCAAATCACAGGCTCCACTGGTATAGCTGATAGGTTGAAGAGTAGGAAGGGAACAGCTGGTAAAGCCATCAAGTCTGTGAACAAGAGAAAGACTACTCTCCTAGCATCTGGATCCAGGGCCGTGCGACAGAAGAATGTCGAAGGCAAGAAGATTGTGAAATCTGCCTTTGAAATGCCAGATGATGCTACTGAGATGCATGGTAAGCATTTATACTTTTAAATTATATGAAATGCTAATTGTAGTGACTAACTCTGCCCTTATGTATTGTATTGGTTGCAGGCCTTCCTGATACGAAGGAGCTTCCAAATGCCTTGGCCTGCCACCTAATTGTGGATCATGTCACCCCTTCCTAGTGGAAAGGATTGCTAGACAATATGTCCATCGAGGGGGTTTGTGATCTGCACGACAAAAGTGTTGCAAGGCAGGCTGTGTTGGACAACCACTTGAATGGTCGGACCAGGGAGTTACTTTGGGCAGTTACAAAGGCAAGGCAAGAGATGGATGTTATGCTGGAGAGGGAAAAGCATAGAGATCAGAAGTATGCCAAGCTGGAGGCCAAGTGTGATGAGATTGAGAAGGATATCGAGAAGAATCCACTCATCCAAGACCTCCGGGAGAAGATAGCAAAGTTGACAGCAGAATGTGGCAAACTCAAGCTGGAGGAGGCTAAGGTGGTAAGCCTCACCGGCCAAAATGCTGTTTTAGAGGCGAAGTATGCCGGTTTGGAAGGTAAGAGGGTTAGGCTTGGAGAGTTAGAGGTTAAATTGAGGGAGGAGATTGATGGCTTGCATATGAGGTATAAAATGCTCCAAAAGGACCGTGGTGAGGTCGTGTCAAAGGTGGTGCCCTACATAGCCATGGAACTCTATCACAGTGATGAGATGGGAGCTGCGATGTGGAAAGTCATCAAGGAAGCTATCTTCCATGGACGGTGCTTGGCTTTGGAGGAGGTGTCTGAAACAGGTAAGCTCGTAGACCTCTCGAAAATTAAGTGCTACCGTCCCTCATCGAAGGCGAAATATGATGATGCGGGAAATGCGTTTGCAACCGCAGAGTACCCTTTCTTGGCTGAAGCTACTAAAGACCCCATGGCACCTCTTGAAGACCTCCTCTCAAAGAAGCCGCGGAAGATCAAACATGCGACCCCAACCAAGAAGACGGTTTCCACCAAGCCAGCCTCAGCTCTTCCATCCCCAACTCCATCTCCTCAGAAGCCAGAATAAAGGTTTCCCTGTTGGCAGTAATTTGGTTCCAAGGGTAGCATGTACCATTTTAAGACAATTTAATGTTTCTTTATGATGCTTGTCTTGTTTCTTAAAACAATTTACTGTTTGTGATGTATGGCCTTGGCCAAAGACAATTTCAATGAGGCTCCGGCCTCATATGCAGGTATAAGGGCATTAGCCCTTCTTTTGAATGCCACGGTGTGGGAATATATCCCGACACACTTAATTATTTTTGCCTTGTCAACTTCTCTTACGCCATTTTTCCAACGCTTAAACTTTACAACCTAAGGTTAAACAACCTAATTGTTTGTAAATTGTAACACCAAGAATATAATGACCAACTTTGATCATTGATAGAGAATCGCGACCCACTCTATCTCAAATCCTTTAAGTAATATGGCTATGTTTTACTTTTATAAGTACCATAAACTTTTAGGAGAGTTAATGTGAATATATTGGTAGGCTTAAGTAATGAGGTGTTTGTTACACCATATGCCTTCCCATTCGACATTGAAACTCATAAATGACTTGGCTGAACAAACCTTTGTGTTTAAGAAACGAAGCAAGAGATTTGTGGGAAATGTATTATTCATCATTGAATTGGTAGAGAGGATTATTCTTGAAATGAAGACTAAGACAACTACCAATAATACTTGCTTTCCCATGAGAAGCTTTTAATTACAAGAATGAAAAGTAAAAAATACTTCTTAAACATAGAACTTTCAGAGGTTCGTACCATTCCATGTTCTGTCGATGGGTTCTCCGAGAAGAGTGGCCAGCTTGTAGGCTCCATTGCCGTAGGCCTCAGCCATCACGTAGGGTCCTTCCCAAGTAGGTCCGAGCTTCCCCTAGTATTCTGCTTTGCTTGCACTGTTGAGTCGTAGCACATATTCCCCAGGCTTGAAGGTGGAATGCCTGACTCTTTTGTTGTAGTAGCCTTCTATTTTATGCTTGTGCATGGCTTCTCGGATGGAGGCTATCTCTCTCCTTTCTTCTAACAGATCAAGGTTCTCCCTAATCTTTTCATCATTTTGGGAAGCATCATATGTGGCCACACGCTACGTGTGCACACTTAGCTCCGAAGGAATGACCGCTTATGTTCTGTATGTTAGGCTGAAGGGGGTTTCATCATTGCTTGACTTGGGGTGTGTCCTATGAGCCCACAGCACTTGAGGGAGCTCGTCCACCCACCTGTGATGAGTTCGTCCCAACCTTTTTTCAATCCCTTTGACAATATCTGTATTGGTAACCTCAACTTGTCCGTTACCTTGTGGATGGTAGACAGACGTCCAAGACTGCTTTATGTTAAGCCCTTGGCAGAAGTCATAGAAGACTCCTTCGGCAAACTGCTTGCCGTTGTCGGATATGATAATGTGGAGCACTCCAAATCTGCATACAATGTGCTCCCACACAAACTTCCCGATCTGTCTCCCCGTAATGGAGGCTAAAGGCTTAGCCTCAACCCACTTTGTGAAGTAATCTATTGAAACCAATAAGAATTTGACTCCACCAGGAGCCATAGGCATAGGTCCTATGACATCAATTCCCCATTGAGAGAAGGGCCATGCGGAGGTAACGCTTGCCATGCCTGCTTCAGCAACCTGGGAACTTTTGAATGTATCTGACATGCTTCACATTTTAGAATGATTTCCGCGGCATCCCTATGTATCGAAGGCCAGTAGTAGCCTATCTTCATTATCTTTGAGACAACTGAGCGGGGCCCTGCATGGAACCTGCTTAGGTCCGACGCATCTGAGCCAAGGTGATAGAAATGACCTTCTGTATAGGATTTCCCCAATTAGCCGGTATTGTGGAGACTTAACCCGTATCTTCCTTGCTAGTTTGGGATCTTCGGGGAGAAGACCACTTATCAAGTATTCCCTGATGGGAGTCATCCATGTCTCTCCTTCTTCATGAACCACGTCCGTAACCTCCTTACGAATAATGAATCTTTCAGGTAGAACTTCAACCAGTACTTCTTTAGTGAGATGAGCGAAGGTCATAGAGGCTAGCTTGCTCAATGCATATTCCTTTTTGTTTTGATTCTTGCCAACGTGTTGGATTTTGTAGGAATCGAAACTATCCAACATCTCTTTTGTTTTTTCCAAGTACTGCTTGATGACGGGCTGCCTTGCTTCATAAGAGCCTGTCACCTGGTTTGCTACCAACTGAGAATCTACGAAGATGGCAAGAGCTTTGACCTCCATATCTTTAGCTAATCGAAGGCCTGCTAATAGGGCTTCGTACTTTGCTTCATTGTTGGTGGCTTCAAACTCAAAACGAAGAGCATATGTATGCTCTTTCCCTTCAGGGCTGACCAACATTAGACCTGCTCCAGAACCATCGGAGATTGATGCTCCATCTGTATAAAGCTTCTAGTCTTCCTGCACTTCGGTGACTTTAGCTTTAGGCTCTTCCTTTTCTATGTCCGGTTCGAAAGGTGTTTTTGCCAAGAAGTCTGCGAGAATTTGCCCTTTAATAGAGTTTCGACCCTTGAACTCTATTTCATGCTCCACGAGCTCAATAGCCCATTTGGCCACCCTTCTAGACTTTTCAGGCTTCTACAAGATCTGTTTGAGTGGCTTGTCGGTTAAGACTGTGATTGGGTGGGCCTAGAAGTATCGCCGGAGCCTTCTTGCTGCGTAGATTAGAGCTAGTATTAGCTTCTCCAGTGTTGGGTAGTTAACTTCTGCTCCCTGCAAGACCCTGTTGACGAAGTAAATGGGGATTTGCCTCTTGTCCCATTCTGCCATGAGGACTGCGCTAATGATCTCCATTGAGGATGCTAAGTACATGAACAACACTTCGCCTTTGATTGAGGCTGTAAGTGTTGGAAGGATTTCGATGAATTCCTTCATCTTCTGAAAAGCAGCTTGTGCATCCTGGCTCCACTGAAAAGTCTTCTTGTTGATGTAGCCTTTAAATGTTTTAAAGAACGGTAGGGATCTGTCAGCCCCTTTCGACAAAAATTGACTTAGCGCGGCTAGCTTCCCATTCAAGCTTTGTACTTCTTTTAAACACTTCGGAGCTTGGAGATCCGTAATTGCCTTGACCTTAGAAGAGTTAGCCTTTATCCCTTGCTTTGTAATCAGATGCCCTAGAAATTTCCCTCTTTGACACTGAAAGAGCATTTCTTAGGGTTCAGCTTCATGTTGATCGCCCGAAGCTGGTCGAAGGTCTCTTAAACGTCAATGAGTAGGTCCTCCTCCGTCTTGCTCTTAATAACCATGTCGTTAATGTATGCTTCGAGACTTCTGCCTATCTGTTTATTGAAGGCTTTATCTACGAGTCGTTGGTATGTTGCCCCTGCGTTCTTCAATCCGAAGGGCATTTTTCTGTTGCAGTAGACACCTTTGCTTCTGTAAAAGGCTGTCTTTTCCTCGTCCTCCTTTGCCATATGGATCTGATGATACCCTTTATAGGCATCTAGGAAATACTTCAGTCGGAATCCTGCCAAGAATTCTACCTTCCAGTCGATTTCTGGTAAGGGGTAGCAGTCCTTCGGGCATGCTTTGTTGATGTTAGTAAAGTCAACACACATGCGCCACCCTCCGTCGCTCTTTTTTACCGTGACTGGGTTGGCCACCCAGGTTTGGTATTTGAGTTCCCTTAGAATGTCTGCTTGGTTCAGTTCATCAACCTCCTTGCAGGCAGCAACGCTTCTTTCAGGGGCTAGGCTCATTCTTTTCTGTTTCATGGGCTCAACATGTTTGTATTCATTAAGTTTATGCTCTGTGCCGAAGGGCTTTCCATCTATTAGCAATGTTCTTGGGACTCCTATCATGTCAGAATATTTCCAAGCAAAAATATCAAGGTTAGTCCGCAATAGCTCTCTGAGCTTCGCCTTGAAATTCTCCGGGAGTTGCTTTCCTATCACCACTGTCTGCTCGGGGTAGCTAGGGTTTACTACGACCCGTTCTTTTGCATCCGTACAACTTAGAATTGCTATTGGAGGCTCCTCCGGCCCTTCCTTGACCTTCTTGACACCATAAACTCCCTTATTTGCCCCATAATTAGAATGAACAGTTCCCACTCCAAAGGGAGTTTGGAACTTAATGGTAGCGTGTATGGTGGAAACTACAATGCCCATCTTTTGCATAGCTGTTCTCACTATTAGTAAATTGAAAGGAGAATCTGACCTGACCTTGATTGATTTTATAAATGATTTTCATTTGGGTTCAAGACAGAAAGAACTGTACCACAAAGACCAACCATTTCACTTTATATATTGGCGTTACAAGGATGGTAAGGTTAGGTATTAGTTCCCATGATCCCGCCAGAGCCGGAGGGATCTACCCAGGGATAATCCATTAGATAGTGTAGAAGTCCTTAGGTATGATGAAAAAAGGAGAAAAGTGAGGATAAGGGAAGAGTACCGACTGAGATAGAGCTAGAACTGGAATAAACCCAACAAGGTTCTAGTAATGAAGTCTCGGTAACCACTGAAGGGGTTGAAGAATGAAAAAGAAATGAAAAGTAAAAAGGGTGAAAAGAAATAGCTCTCCAATAATTCAACCTTAGGGCAGAACCGAGTTCAATACATATGCTACTGGTGGCTACTAAGGTAATGCCGGTATTGAAGACAAGACGTCATGGACCCAGTGACGCACTGCACTAAAACTTCCCAAGCTACTCAAGTTCTCTTAAAAGGACTTATTTCATTCTCACGGGGAACCTACATAATCTATCGACTTTCTCTTAGATATGGTTGATATTGAAGAAGGAGACCCTCTCACTAGTCCTCGCACAGGAAACCAAAGTGCACAATTAAGTCTAGAGCCATGAGATCATCAATTAATCTCATTAGGACACACAATTTATGAAGACTTGCTATTTCACACAATGTCGAAAGTAAGAATATATATTGAGAGTCCTACGCATTATTCTTCTGGTATTGCCAGAACATCTGAGTGATATGTTAAATATATTCACGATGAAGATGGAAATTGATTGTACAATAAATTGCACTACCAGGCTTCAATGGTGATCGAAGGTATGAGGGGTGTATGTTCCAGCCAAGATTGTCTTTCACCTGAGGATAAGAAATACGAAGACACTACGTTAAGTAATTACGCAGGGGTTGGACCCTGCGAACCACCTCCGGCGTGAGAGTAAGTATGAGTTATGGTTGTATAAGTGTGTGTAAGTAAAGAGATGAGTGTTGAATGAGCTTACCATAATTCTCTGCCCGTCCAACCTATTTATAGTGGAAGAAATAGGGTTGAGGGCACGTCTGCGCAAATGTCGGAGAACATTGGGGCGTCTCATGTTTGTAGGTAACCGCTAGGGATTAGTGACCCACGTTTTCAAACTTGGCGGGGAAGCCAGGAAAGAGAGGGAGATCGTGGGTTTGACCAAGTCATGAGGTTCTCCTATCCGTTGCCCCTTCGTCAACCATACCCCGAAGGGCTTAAGGCTTCGAATGGAGAATTCCCCGTAGGTAACCTTCGTGTGTACGAATGGTTTGACGCCTACAAACATTCAGGAGACCTAACTTGAGCCGTTGTACGGAAGGGTTCGACACATCTCGAAGGGGTGTCCGTCGAGCTGTTCGGAGGGTACATCATCAGAAATCCTTCTAGAGCCAACATCAAACAAGCTCTTGGTGGGTGAAATGTGAGATTCTTCAACAATCAAACTTGTGACAACTTGTTGGATCAGTCCCAGATAGATCCTTTGAGCCTTAATAAACGAATAGTAAACATGTGTAATCACAAAGAAACTATAGAGAATATCTATTAAACTTATGTCCACGCGGAATATGAACACAAGAGTTAAAGAAGACAATAAACACAAAACTCTTAATCCTCTATGGATCTATATTAATTTACTAATGATGTTTTTTAAAACGTATCAATAAACCCTAGCCGCAGGTTTCTTTTATACTATAAGAAACCCTAATTCTGCAGCTTACAAAACACGTAAAAGATATGCATTATCTCTTCCTAAAATAACTCATGCATATCCTAACTAATAACTAATAATACGGATACTACTATCCGCAGAAACAAAACTAACTATCAGCAGTAACTGTACTATCAGTAGTAACTGTAACTACCAACAGAAACAAAAATACTATCAGCAGGAACCTGATCAGCAGGAACCATACTGTTACAATAATTCCTAACAATCCTCCCCTAAACTTGAATTTGACTAGGTTAACTTCAAGTTTCCAGATAGATCTGTAAGCAGCATGAGGATTGAATCTTTCAGCAACTGATGCAATATAAGGAACCAGCAGCAACACCTAGAACCACCAGAACCAGCAATGAAGTCCATAAATCCATCAGCAGCTCCTATGTCAGCAGCATCAGGATCCAGCAGCAAAAGTAACCTGAGTAGATTTGATAAGCCTTTACCAAGTAGCTACTCACTCTTGGGCTAGCTGATTCTTTGGTGGAATCATGACATCACCCTGGTGAACCAATAACCAGTCCAACACTTAGAACGTGAATCAACGGTGTGTTGGAAAACCCTAATGGTTTTTGGCAAACCATCACAGCCATCAACGAAATTGAGTTGTCTTTACCTGAAACCGTTAACTCAAGACTAGCCTTGGTGTTCCACTACCTTTACCGCAAGCCATGAACGTATGGGCTAGCCAACTCTTCATCTATGAGGACATGGTGAGTTGAGCACCATACAATTTATTGGCAAAAAGATTTGATATCTCTTTACCAGAGTTGTTTGCTCATGGAGTAGCCAATGTTTGGTGTGTGAGACCAGGGTACATTGAGAACCCTCTGATTTTTAGTAAATCAGCAACTATCAATGGATTTGAGAACTCCCACCAGAGTCGTACCCTCATGGTGAGTTAACTCTTTGTTACTAAAGACATGGTGAGTTAATAACCATAGGTGAGACAATACAAAACTGTACAACATGATCCTCAAGAATAAAAATAAGCACACAAATAATATATACAAATTTGTTTGTTATTATTTTTTTTATTTTTTTAACACAAAAGAAAAGAAATAACAACAAAACCCATACTTAAGAAGTAGCAGCAGCAGTGACAACAAGAAGTCTGTCCTTAAGTTGTTTCACCAAGCGTTTAGCAGCTCCCATGTCATTTCTAACAGGATCAGTAAGAATCTCCAGTTTGCGTTTCAGCATCTGACCCATAACTTTATCAGTTAGAGGATATTGAGGATCTGCAAACATGTAGACATAGAAACCAGACATAGTTTGTAAAACATGAACATTAGATAATGGATAAAAACCCCAATGCCAAATCTGCCACTCATCCTGCCCATCCCATATGCTGAACTCAACACTATCTTCATGAAGAGAATGAAACAACACTTGTGGGTCACCTAATAACATCAGACCAGCACGAGTAGCATGATGAGTCTTAAAGTACTCAATCACTTGGCCATACAAGTGGAATAAATCTTGTCTATCTACTATAAGAAGAATCTGATTCAGAAAATGGAAATGTTTGATTGATTCATCTTTTCTATACATAGTATTAGTTACCCCCAAACCACCCAAAATAGCTGGTGTTAATTCCCATCTATCAAATGCTGACCACACAATAGGTTCCTCATCAGAATCATCATCAACAACCTTGATGAATGAACTTTCAGAAGCATTTAGATCAAGGACCCTAGAACTCCTCTTCTTAGCCAGACTTTTCCGTCTTCCACCAGGTGTGGAAGAAGGAGAAGAAATAATAGATCTTGGAACAGCTGGAGTAGGGATTACTGGGGTAACATCTGGTGAATTAGCACCCTCCTCAACATCCGCAGAAATAGTCTTAGGTTCATCAGGGGAAAGAGGTTTATCAGTCTCAGCAGGAACAGTCTTTCCAGAATCAGGAGGAACAAGCATAGCTGCATCAGGTGAAACAAATGGTGCATCATCAGTGGAAACATCCTTAGTCACATCAGAAGGATTTCTACCAAGGTTGTCAGACGGAATGCTTTGAGGCTCTTTAGGAGGAACACATGGAACTCCAGCAGAAGGATTCCTTTATGGATCTTCAGGAGGAACAGTCTGAGATTCATCAGCAGGAAGAGTTGTTTCAGCTTGGTCCTTTAAAGGTGTCGAAACTTTATGAGTCTCCTCAGGATGAACAACAACATCTTCAATTGTGAGGAGAATGTCATCAGAAGGATTAGCATATTTCAACTTCTTGATATCAGGCCCTTCTAAGGGAGAATGATGTCTCTTTAACCTTGCATATGGATTGATGCCATCCCTATTCAACTGTGTAAGAATTCTCTCATATGTTATCTTTAACTGTTCATCCTTCAGTGACTTTACATATTTCATAGTTTAACCAGTATTGTATATTGCAGAGCTCATATTCTTCACAAATTCCCTCATGTGTTGCCTTTGCTCAGCTTGAGTGGGGGGCTTATCTCTCTTAGCCTTAGCCTTTCTTTCTGCATCAGCCCTCTTTCTCTTATTAGCCAAAGAAATCATAGTAGCAGCAAATGTATCTGACTGAAAACCATCCCCCAAGATAGACTAAGAAAGGGATGTGTTGGTAGTGACTTCACCCACAACTGATTGCCATGTGGGATTAGTGAAATGTAAAGCAGCCTCATCAAGTTCTTGCTTTCCTTGTGGTGTGATGTTAGGAATTGTGTGAGGTTGACTCTGAAATTATGCATCATATGTAGCTTGAACCTTTTCTGCCACCTCCCTATCACCCTTCTCAATTTCATGAAGTCTAAAAATCCTTTCTTGATCAGCCTTGAAAGCAACAGGATCCATTTCTTCGTCAACCATAGGAGCCTTGCCCTTATCCACAACAAGAATAGATACTGGTACTGCATCATTAGGATCCTTGGGATCAGAAGACACAGAAACAGGTATCTCAGGAGCATTGGATGAAATATCAGCATGAACAGACTTATCAGGACTAACAGTATTAGTAGGATCAGGCACTGAGTCAGAGGGAACCTTCTCCTTATCATCAGCAATAGGACCATCAGAAGAATCCATAGGACCAGCAGCAGCAACAGACTTGAATCTTTCAAATGCTGATAGTCCAAAAGATTTCTTGGTTGTTTTCCTGTGAGTCCTTCTCCTTGTAAAGACCTTAAACTCTGGAGGAACAACATGCTCAGACACATGATCACTCTTGGTTGCAGTGTCATCTAAGGAAACAGAAGCCAAGACATGTAATGCTTCTAAGTCAATTTCCTCCTCATCCTCTGACTCAAAGACAACAACCTTACTCCTTCTCTTATGCAATCTATTTTCCAACTCTTGTACTCTTCCAACCAGTTTAACAATAGCTCCACCAAGTGATTTCTTAGTCTCCTGAAGCTCATTCCTTGTTTCTTTTAACTGAGCCTCCAAGTCATCAACCTTCTGAGTATACCTATCAAGTAAGCTAGACATTTTCATTAAATTATCAGGATCCTCAGCTCTACCAACATGATTTCTTGAGGTGTTAGGAGCTTCATTGGACCTGGGAGGAGACATATAAGAATCATCACCAAAATTGGTGTCATCCTCAAAAGTATGACTATGTGGACTTGAAGGTTGGACAAATGGTTGGTCAAGATTGACCTCAGTCTCAACAAATGGTTGGTCAAGATTGACTTCAGAGGCAATGACAGGCTCCTAAGGACCAACAACTCTAGGAGATGGTGGGGCTATAGGTGCAGGGGATGGGGGTTACTGGCTATCAGTGGCAACTGATGCAGAGACACCAGCATCATTGGGAAAGGATGACATAGAGTCACCAGCACCCTCAACACTAGATTGCTCACTGCCACCAGCAGCTTCAGCTGCACCAGCACCTTCATTGCCAAAGGGAAACATAGAAGGTAACAGGGGTCTATGTTCTCCAGCAAAATTGGTTTTCATAGTAGCAAACAATTTAGCAGTTAACTTTCCAATTACACTAGGGGATTGATTTGAGGTTGTAATGCCTAAAATTATTTGAAGAAATATGGGATACATTAAGAATTTATGTTTGGTATCCTTTATGTTTTTAAGCATTTCCTCAAAGATATATTTTGAAAAATTATAATCTCTCCCCTAAGATAAACAAATTATAGCTGTAGCAATTGAGTTAGAGAACTGATCCCATCCCCTAGACTTAGGACTTAAACACTGAAGGAGGGTATGAACATGAAATCTCCATTTAGGGCAAAATTTGTTTTTATACCATATGAACTTCCCATCAGTGGGATACTCTAAGCTAGCCAAACCAGTTATGATTTCTTCTCTATTATTGTTAAAGACACCTCCTTCATCATCTAATTTTAATTGAGTCCTTATGAGAGATTTAGTAATGACATACTCTTGTCCATCTATGGTGGCCACAATCTCCTTGGGTTGACCCTCAGAAGAGTACTCATGAGCTGTGACACAAAATTGCTTGACTAAAGAGTCATAAACAATAGATGGACAAAAGGTTAGAGCATACCTGAGTTTGGAACGCAGCAAGAACTCAATCATAGGATCATATAAATCACTCCCTTTGGCTTTTTCCAAGAATGCAATTTTATTGTGATCTCCTTTGAAAGCCATTGACGCCATTGAATGATCCGAGAAGATTGAAGATGGGTTTTGTTTCAAAATAAGAGGGAATTGAGCAATTAGGTCGGGGGATATCAATAATTGGTTATTTAAGAAAGTTACTTAAAATAACCTTTTAAATCGGCAAAACACCCGCAATGAATCTTTGACCAATTTTGACTTTAATTAAATCCCATATTTAATTCCCAATTATACACAACCAGCAGCAATTGGAAGTCAAATCAGCAGAAACCATTTAGTCAATCAGCATAAACAATTGCAAGTTTTACCACTTTTATCAATCCGATTCTACCAGCAGAAACCATCCCTCATCAGCAGAAACACCCATGAAATCAGCAGGAATGGAGAAAAGTCAAACCCTGTTGTACTTAACTGCGCATCAAAAGTATGCAGTCTTAACCCTTATTAATTCAAATACCAACCAAGTCATTACTTCCATAAATTCGAACAACCAAAGATTGCACCTTGACTTTGCCTATATAAACAACCCCTTGCCTCATAAAACATATACACATCAAATAACCCTAATACACCAATCAATTACCAACCTAACCATCATGAATAACTCTCACAACCATCCCACTGAGATATCTTCAGACTCATCTGAGGAGATGCCATCCAATGATGGATGGTTAACCTACTTCCCTCGTGGTTACTCCAGCGTGACATACATGTCCAAAGACCCTCCACCTTCACCAACACCTCTTGGAACTTCTTCAAAGGATCTGCCTACACCACCTTCAGGCTATGGGTACAGTCACACCAGTTCTAACACTGATGATGAGCATGGTGAATCTTCCAGACCAGTGGTGAATGTTGCTCCTCTTGCTATTGTGCCACCTCCTTCTGTGCCAGTTGCAGGCCCTTCAGCTTTAAGACCAGGACCCTCCACCTCAAACCCTGAGAAGAGGGCTCATGTGGTTGGTCTTGCTGCTCCCAGTGTGTGGGACTTCATCAGTAGGTAGGGAAAGGAGCATCAGAGGATGCCAGAGTGGGCTCAGAGGAGGCCAGAGTAGATGCCTTGTGGATGGAAGCTGATGTATGGAGGAGTCTTTTGATTTGGTGAAGCTTGTGTCATGTCATGTGGTTCTTAGTAGTCATAGGAAGTCTGGTAACAATATGCCGCATCCTTGAATGCAGTCTATAAATAAATAAAAGACTTTCCAGTTTCTTGTTTAATCTTTGCAACTGATTATGTATTTGATACTCGATCTGCAAAATGGTTAGTAGTACACAGAATATACAAAACAAATATATACAAAATATACAACATAAAATCCTCCCCTTAATCCAAAAACCTCTCCTTAGGCATAATCCTCCACTCAAACACAACAATCAGGGGTTGATCATGCCAATATGGACAACCAAAACCTGAAATCTTGGACCATCAAAAGCTTTAGTCAACAAATCAGCTACATTATCATCAGTGTGAATTTTGACCACATGAATAAGATGTTTTTCATTATCATCCCTTATAAAATAGTGTCTAATTTCAATATGTTTAGTTCTCTGATGAAAGATAGGATTTTTAACAATGCAAATTGTTCTTTGGTTGTCTATAAAGATTTTAGTGTTCATAAAATTGAATCCATAATCCAATAACTGATTTTGTATCCAAAGTACCTGACCACAACAACTAGCAGCAGCAACATACTCTGCTTCAGTAGAAGATGTAGCCACTATGGTCTGCTTCTTGCATTGCCAGAAGATTAATCTCCTTCCCATAAACTGACAACCCCTATTAGTAGATTTTTTTATCAAAGTTTGCACCAGCATAGTCACTATCACTATAAGCTTCCAACTCAAATGGACACTCTCTAGGATACCAAAGACCCAACTTAGGTTGACCTTTGAGATACTTGAAGATCTTCTTGACCGCATTCAAATAGGAAGTCAAAGGAGCGACTTAGTGCCTGGAACAAGCACTAACTGCAAACATGATATCTGGCCTGGAAGCTGTCAAATACATTAAGGAACCAATCATAGATGTGTACATATGTACATTAACAGCAGCATCTAGTTCAGTATTTGACTTAGGCTTTGGAGCTTCATAAGGAGTAGTTGCAGTCCTCACATTCTCTAAATCAAACTTCTTGAGGATGTCTTGAACATATTTCTCTAGACTGATGAAAATACCGTCTAGTTGTTGCTTAACTTGTAGGCCCAAAAAGAAAGTAAGCTCACCCATAGCACTCATTTCAAACTCACTTTTCATCAACTCCTCAAATTCCCTGCACCAAGCTTCTTTGGTAGAGCCAAAAATAATATCATCCACATATACCTGAACAAGAATGATATCCCTAGAGTTCTTCTTGATAAATAAGGTCTTATCAATAGCACCTCTCCTGTAACCATGCTTCAGCAGGAACAAGGAGAGCCTAGCATACCAAGCTCTTGGTACTTGATGAAGCCCATAGAGTGCTTTAACCACTTTGTAAACCATATCTGGATTATGAGGGTCCACAAAGCCTTTGGGCTGAGTTACATAAACTTCTTCTTCAATTTCACCATATAGGAAGGCACTTTTAACATCCATTTGATAAACCATGAAGCCCATGTAAGAGGCAAAAGCCAAGAAGAGTCTGATTGCTTCCACTCTTGCTACAGGATTAAAGACTTCATCATAATCAATGCCCTCTTCTTGCCGGTGACCTTGAGCAACCAACCTAGCCTTATTCCTCACCACAATCCCCCTAGCATCTCTTTTACACTTCATAATCCATTTTGTGCCAATTGCATACTTCCCAGCAGGCAACTAAACAAGCTCCCAAACATTTTGATTCAAAAACTGTTGCATCTCCTCTTGCATAGCAGCCACCTAATCTTCATCTGCTAAATCTTATGCAACACTGGTAGGTTCAACTTGAGAGAGGAAACAAGCAAATAGACAATATTGATAGTCTATGTGATTGTTCCTATGTTGATCCTGAACGTAGCTAAGAAATGCAGTCTCTCCAAACTTTGTTTGCTTCACCTTACTTCTAGTTTGAACAGATGAATTAGGATCACCAATAATCAGAGATTGTGGATGAACAGTGTTAACCCGTTTTGTAGCATTAGGACTAACATCAAATGAGGTGGACAAGCTATTGAGAGTTGGGCCAAAGTCATCATCATATGAAGAAGAATCAAATATCCCTGTTCTTGACAAATAATGAATGTCATCCAATTCAGAGCTTGAATATTGGGAATTGGCTAAATCAGATGGACTGGAAAATCTAGCAGGAAAATTATCTAAACCCAGAGTATCAACAGATGGAGTACTTGAGGGAACCGCAAGAATAGTAACACTAGCAGGAGGAACATGAACACTACCAGCAGTATGAAGTTCAGCAGCAACTGACACATTACCAGGAGAAACAGCTTTATCAGCAGTATTTTGACCAACATGATCAGTAACATTACCAGCAGGAATAGATGCATTATCAGCAGCTTCCAGGTTCCTGCGGGATTTAATAGTTGCCTGCCTTAAGAGTTCCTTAGTGTCTTTGGAGAATTCATAACTATTCTTTTCAGTATCATCCTTAGCTGCATGCTCTTGGCGTTGAAGCTTCACAAGTTCTTCTGCATACCCTAAATCACTTTGTTTGTTACTAGAAGAATCCTTGTCCCCAGTACCTGAAAAGTGGTTAGTAGGAAAGGAAATAAGTTGTTCATCACAATTTGAATGTGAATCATCATCTGAGGAACCCGCAATGTTAGTTGATGAAACTTGTGGACCTGTAGAATGATTAGATTTGAAACGAGTATAACCTACGTGATCAGTTAAATAGTCAAGATCAAAGTACCATTCCTGACCAGCTCCCTGAACATTAGGTTTATCCTCGAGAAATCTTAGATTCAGTGTTTCTTCTATCCTCTTGGCAGATATATTGTACACCCTGTAAGCCTTACTATAAGCAAAGTATCCAACTACAAAACCTTCATCAGATTTCCCTTCAAATTTGCCCAAATGATCACTAGTGTTTATGATAGTCACATGACAACCAAAAGGCTTAAATTAACTAATGGTAGGAATCTTCCCAGTCAGAAGTTCATAAGGTGTCTTATTGTGAGGATGAGTTATCAAAACCCTGTTCAGAACATAATAGGCAGAGCTGACTGCTTTAGTCCAGAACATGGTAGGTAACTTAGAATCAGCAAGCATTGATCTTGCTGCTTCAATTAGGGTTCTATTCTTCCTTTTAGCAACTCCATTTTGTTGTGGAGTCCTGGCATTACTGTAGTCCCTTTTAATCCCCTTAGATCCACAAAGTTCAATTAATTTGCAATACTTGAACTCTGTCCCATTGTCACACCTTATGTCTTTAACCTTTTTATTTAGCTGGTTCTCAACTAAGGCAATAAAGTTTTGAAGAACCTGAAATGTTTCATCCTTGGTTCCCAAAAAGAATACCCAGCAAAACCTGTTGTAGTCATCAGTAACCACCAGAAAATAATACTTTTGATCAATGCTTCTAATAGATGTGGGACCAAAGAGGTCCATGTGAAGAAGCTGCAAAGGTTCTAAAGTTGTGCTGACAGCAGTAATGGATTTGTAAGAAACCTTGTCATGTTTTCCCTTGTTGCAAGACACACAATTATGCTCATTGGTGAAGATTTTGGATGGAAGACCATGAACTAAACCATGTTTTGCCAGCTTGTTGATAGTTTTAAAATTTACATGAGCCATCCTTCTATACCATTTGTTAGATTCATCCAAGGATGCTTTAGCCAGCAAACAAGCCAGCTCTCCTTCAGGCTGGACATCATTAAGATTGAATGTATACAGATTATGTTTCCTTGGTACCTTCAGCATTACTTGACTGTCATCAGGTATCTGAAAGTCTTTAGAGAGCACAAGACATTCAGTATCAGTGAAAAGAACACTATTCTTCTTGTCACATATTTGAGACACAGAAAATAGATTGAAGTTTCTAAGTTCTTCCACATAGTACACATTTTCAAAGTCCATCTTGGAAGTTCTAATGGTTCATTTCCCTGTTATCCTGCCATCTCCTCTTCCAAAAGTAACAGTGCCTACATGAATAGAGACAAAATTATGCAATCTTTCCCTGTTCCCTGTCATACTCCTAGAACACCCACTATCAACAATACCTAAATCTTTATTTGTATGAGGATCATCCTACTAGTTAAAAGATATACAACAACATTAGTATACATGGAGACCCAAGTCATTACTGACTTGGACTGTCTTGTGGATCATATTAGAAAAACCTGCAGATTGATGAGATCCACCATTGTTCTTGGAATCCTTCATGAATGATGGTCTATTTTGTCTCCAAGAGCAACCTGATGAGGTTTTAATAGCAGTATCCCACCTTGACCCCATTTTATTCAATGGGTCATTAGAAACATGCCTATATCCAGTTTGAAAATAAGTACTAGTAGGTCTGATTAATGGACTAGTAACATTTCTTCTCCAACATGATGAAGATGGTCTATCGGCAGAAACTGGGTTACCAGCAGAAACTGGATTACCAGCAGGAACTGGTCTACCAGCAGGAACTGGTCTACCAGTAGGGTTGGTTCTGCCAGTCCTCACATGTTTTCTAGAAGGAACAAATGGAGGAATATTAGTCACATCATTCCATATTGGTCTATGTCTCTGTTGATTAGTACAAACACCCATTTGTTTCTCATAAAAATCACAATCTTTGATAAGATGTAATGTACTACCACAAACAAAACATGATTTCTTTTTAAAATGCTTGTTCTTAACATAAGAAGTATTATCATAAACAAACTTATTCAAACCACAACCAAAATCAGAATTGTTTTTAACAGAATCAAAAGAACAAAAATGTTTTTAAAATAAACTGTCTTTGAAGATGATTCATTAACAGCAACTCCTGGGGGTAGGTCAACTGGTAAAGGCTTGGGTGAGGCAGACTTGGGGTTGTAGACTCTTCGCTTGAATCACAACTGGCAAAGTCTTTAAAATGGGTCTTTGAGGTCCTATCACTGGACGAACAAGAGACAAAATCATTTGTATCACTGCCAGTTTTAGATAAGTCATCAGACTTTTGGCCATAGGTCATATGTGATTCATCCAAGTTTGAGTATAGGTTAGGTGGTCTAACAATACCATTGATTGAGGAAGGAATAGTATGCATTTCACCTTGTTTTACAAATTTAAAAGGTTTTCGATATTTTTCTTCCTCTTCATCAGGGACAAGATTAAAAAACTATAGTCATTAGGGTCATATACCTCATCTGGATCAATATAATCCTTGAAGCCCAACCCCATCTCTGTTTTTACAGACATAGAACTTCTCCTTATATTGTCTAGATTTTTAGCTTGTTCTTGCCACTTTTATGTCTAGCCACCTCTTTATCTAATTTAGCCTTTAGATCCTCTTTTTCTACATTAACTTTTACATTTTGTTTCTCAGAGAATTTTAACAAGTTAGTGGTGTTCTCCAAATTTCTCTCTAACACCTTAATTCTCTCTTCAAAGGCCAATTGATTTTGTTGGTACGAAACCTTTTGCTTTTCTAAAGTTTTAACAATTTTCTTATAGGCTTGAACCTTAATAAAATTTTCTTTATATTGGCCATCAATGTCATCAAATTCTCTTTTAAGGGCATCATATCTATCATTACAACCAAATATACAATTATGTACCTGAGATGTGATCTCCATCAGTGCAAACTCCTCAGCATCTCCAGTCTCAGCAACATCCCTAGTTTCAGCAAGCAATCCAGTCTGAGGAGAACTGTCCTCCTTTCCTTCAGTTTCATGGTCACTCTAGTCAAGCAATGAATCCACAGACACCAGGGCTGCAGGTTTAGGTTCTTCAGTCTCCTTGAGCTTGAATGCAGAATATCTTCTCCTGTCACTTCCCTTCTTATCTGGGCATTCTCTGGCAAAGTGACCAATTTGATTGCATTCAAAACACCTAATCTTCTTTCTGTCAAACCTGGCTGCCTCCCTTCCCTGGTAACTGATCTTCCTCCCAGACTTCTTCTCAAACCTGTTGACTTTTACAGCAAGCATAGCCATCTGCCATTTTATGTCCAACTACTACAAGTCCCATTTATCCATCTGTTCAAAATCCTTATAAGCAAACTGCTATTGAGGTTCACTTTCAGCAACAAATGAGTAAAGCACATCCTCTAATACATTACTAGATTTTGATTTTCTAGTAGAAGAGGTGTATGTTGTGGTTGCTGCTGATGAAGAGGTGGAACTTTCAGCATATGACTTCTTGGTGTTAGCACTAACAAATGCTGAATTTGATGGAGTTAGAGAATAGGTAGAATGACCCTTGATATCAATTTCAAGAGTTCTAAGCTTGTTGTACAAATAATCAAAATTTAAGTAATCAAGGCCACTCTTTGCCTTGAGAGTAAGAGCAACCTGCCTCCAGGAAGAAGGTAGAGCATGCAGGAACTTGGTGTTGCATTCCTCATTGTCAGGTTTGGACTTCATCTGATTAAGTTGGCTCAATATTTTCTGAAACCTGTCATACCCTTTGTGTATGCCTTCTTCTTCAGAAATTATGAACTCCTGAAAGCTCTGCTTGAGCATAGTCTTCCTCATCTTCTTGGACTCTTCGTTACCTCCAAACCTTGCCTTAATTGCTCTCCAGATCTCTTTTGCATCATCAAGATGATGGAAGTCACTCATATGTTCATCTGGTAGTGTTTGGAGCAAGGTAGTCCTAGCCTTCGTTTCCCTCTGAAGAGCAATATGTTCTTCAGTAGTTGCTGCTGGAAGAATTATCACATTACCATCAGTATCTATTCCAGTCTTCTTCTTACTGTTGCCTTTTAGAACAATGTTCCAGAGATGGTAGTCATTGTTGGTGATATAATTTTCCATCTTCGTTGCCCAAATGTCGTATTCGTCCTTCTTCAGATAGGGAAACTTTGCATTGTTGTTTGACATGGTGGTAACAACCTGCTGAATTGTTTGAGACTGAGTTGCTGAATAGTTGGATGACTCAGGCTTTTCCTTCTCATTGTCTGAGCCTGAAGTTGACCTTGTTAGAGAGTGTTTAGGGTTTTGAGAGAAAAGGAAATCTTCTTTTAGAGATCCTCACCAGGCTCTGATACCATTTGTTGGATCAGTCCTAGATAGATCCTTTGATCCTTAATGAACGAATAGCAAACCTATGTAATCACAAGCAAACTATAGAGAATCTCTGTTAAACTTATGTCCACGCGGAATATGAACACAAGAGTTTAAGAAGACAATAAACACAAAACTCTTGATCCTCTATGGATCTATATTAATTTACTAATGATGTTTTTCAAAATGTATCAATAAACCCTAGCCGCAGGTTTCTTTTATACTATAAGAAACCCTAATTCTGCAGCTTACAAAACACGTAAAAGATATGCATTATCTCTCCCTAAAATAACTCATGCATATCCTAACTAATAACTAATAATACGAATACTACTATTCGTAGAAACAAAACTAACTATCAGCAGTAACTGCACTATCAGCAGTAACTGTTACTAACAGCAGAAACAAAAATACTATCAGCAAGAACCTGATCAGCAAGAACCATACTGTTACAATAATTCCTAACACAACTGGATAGAAACAATGGGGCGATTCACTCTTGAATCAACCTTAGTCTAGGTTATGTATTGATGTATGCTTTTGGAATAACCTTTCGATGTGCTCAAAAAGTGTTTTCTAGCACATCGATAGTGAGCTAATTTTTACAAACAAAAGTATTTTTAAGTTAATCGTGATTTAATGCATAAAACCTTCGTTGTATTGCAAAAACTCTTTATTCAGCAATACACGATTGTTTATCAAATCAATTTCTCATTAATCAGTGAATAACAATTCGCTGGTTCACTCACTCCATGTTGTCTACTTTGAGATGCTCTGATTTGAGAATGGCTAGTAAAGCTGCGAAACCCTGTCAAGGAGATTCTTCGGAATTCTACCTGATCACAAGCAGTATTTATACTAGATCAACGGGGAACCGTGGTTCTTGCAACCATATTCAACGAAAGTGAAAAAAGACACTTTCGTGTGTTTATTGCTAATTGCCGTTTGCCAGGAACTCCCTATGATTGCAGCTGATGGCCGATGAGACGTCAATTCATAACCGCATGCTCACATCTCACACTCATACTTGATAGTATTCTATGGTCCCATACCCTATTTTACATCTCACACTCCCTATGATTGTAGTTCGACTTGGACAATATTCTAGGGGTCCCATACCCTATTTTACATCATAAGATAAGTTTGTTTAACCATTTCATCATTATGTCTACCCCATGTTCAATTGTATGTGTGTATGCTTGCTTGTTTAATAAGAGTAGCTAAATTATTTTTGGGTTTGCTTAGATCTATGAAACCTAGTCGTTAATTATTGTTAGGTTATCTCTTGTCTTAATTGGTAGACGCTAGAGTATGGAAAAATGGCTTATTCTTTAATTGTTGCGAGCTTGAACGTCCTAAATAGCAAAAAGATTAAGAGTGAACTTAGGCCATTCGTTGTGTTTGTTGCGTGAATTGTAGTTCAAGGATAGTAGAATATTCGGGGGAGATACCATTGCACTTGCCGATCCCGGATAGTCTAGAGGAGAGTTGCTATTCATAGAACTAGGGAATTAGGCACCACCCTACGACCAAACAGAATACAACACACCAATTAAGATGAGGATGTGACATTTTAACCGACCAATAAGAGATAACTACGGAGTAAGAACATCTAAGTAAACACATCTTTAATCCTCATACGAGCACATCTACAATTAGCATAATCTATCTGTAGTTAATTAGCTAATTAGATAAGTAGTTATAAAAAGTAGTTAAAATTAGTAGAAGTACCACCCCCCACTCTTATACCCCGAGATATTTACCTTGCTTTCTAAAAAAACATAAAAAAGACTAAAAAGAATCTCCCTCAACCTCACCTTCTCGTCATATATCTCTTTCTAGCATTCCTATTCCCCTAGAGAACGAATCAATCCCCTAGGCTTACCCCATACTACACTACAACGATTAGGTTCACTGCCTAGAGGGTTGAAAAACTTGCTCTCAGAAAAGGAAGTCTTCTTGACCACAAACCCCACGTATCAAAGAGTGAGTGCCAGAAGCCGAAGAATTAGGGAAATGGAGGAGCTCAAGGAAATCAAGTTACAAGAGGAAATAAGGGCAACAGAGGAGGAGCCCGTGGAAGGGTTTATGTCATGGATGAAAAGGAAGCTCGTGAGGACCCGGAAGTCGTTACGGGTACGTTCCTTCTCAATAACCTTTATGCATCTGTTTTATTTGATACAAGAGCCAATAGGAGTTATGTATCAACTATATTAGTTTATTTTCTTGACATCGCCTCGACAACCCTAGATATTATTTATAATGTGGAATTAGCTAATGGTAACATGCAAAGGGTGGAAACTATAATTCGAGGTTGTACTCTAAACTTACTAAATCACCCGTTTAACATCGACCTAATGTCGGTAGAACAGGGTAGATTCGACGTCATTATTAGTATGTATTGTTGTCAAAATACCACACTTTGATAGTCTGTGATGAGAAGATTGTCCGCGTACCTTACGGTAATGAGATCCTAACAATACAAGGAGATAGAAGCGACGTTGGGAGCCCGTCTAGATTAAACATCATATCATGCGCTAAAGCCCAGAAGTATATCCAAAGAGGAGGTCACCTTTTCCTAGCACGCATAATTGAGAAAAAGGAGAAAGAGTCAGAGGAGAAGCGTCTAGAGGATGTACCGGTGGTGCGAGACTGATAAGGTTTTAAAATGTACCTGTTTTAGGGGTCATTTAAGCCCTTATTTGATCACTTTTGTATCCGTTATTACTTAATATCGTTCCTTTTCACTTTTTAGGTCTCTTGAAGGCAAATTGCTGGAATGGCACTTATTTGGACGAAAAGGCGCGGATATACGAAGAAAATGGCCAAAGTCAAGAATCGAGACACTCAAACTGCTGGAACACAAGGGGACGGCGTCAGGTGTTATCTGCGATGCCGTCAGAGCACATGTTGTGACGATACAGTAGCCAAACTGCTTATTTTCAAGTGACGGTGTCAGGCTTTAAAAGAGTAGGTCGTCACAACTCAGACGGCCTAGATTTGATCCAGACGGCGTCAGAGGCTGAAGAGGACGGCGTCACAAGCATAAGGTGACGTTGTCGCAAGACTAATGTGGCCAAGACGAAACCCTAATGACGGCGACCCGACGGCGTCACAAATCATAAGGTGACACCGTCGCGAATGTAATCTTATATATAGAATCCGAATTTTTCAGTTTTCAGTGTGTAGTCTTTTGGAGTAAAAACCTAAACCGAACCAAGGCTGTCTTGTACAGTATTTTAGGGTTCCAAACCCTATCTTACACCAAGATAAGTGTTTTACTTCATTAATTCAATTATGTCTTCAATTATTTGTGTGTATGCTTGCATGTTCTCCATGTTCGGCTAATTTACTTGTGTGTTTGCTTAGGTAATATGAAACTTAACTATTGAATATTGATTGGTTGTCTCTTATCTTAATTTTTAATGATCTAGTAATGTGATAGGTCATTCGTTGTGTAGTTAATGCTTGATTAATCTTTGTGAACCTTAGACTATAACACCTAGAGTAGTTGTAGGCTAAACCATCCAAAGAGTACCTTAGAGTTAGAGTTTATAAATCCTAGAGATTTTGTAGACGAGACCCTTTGGTAGTTTCAAAGAGTTAGGGATAAACGCATACCCTACGACCTTAGACACACAATGCGATTAAGAATAAGGACGTGACAATTCAACCATCAATAGGAGATAATTAAGGAGTAATAAAACCTAAGTAAACACATCTTTAAATCATCATACAAGCACACAATAATTAGACATAGACTACCCTCACCTTAGTTAATTAGATAATTAGATAGTAGAGTAATCGGTAGAAATACCAAACCCCCAAATCCAAACCTCGAGATTCGTACTTTTCCATTTCCTTAAAAACATAAAAAGATAAAAAATAATCTTCCTCAACCCCAACCTTAGCGTAGTAACTCCTCACTAACATTCATATTCCCCTAGAGAACGATATCAATTCCCGTGGCTTACCCTAATACTACACTATAACGATTAGGTTCACTGCCTAGGGTGTTGAAAAACTTGCTCGACGAAATGGAAGTTCCTTTGACCCCGAACGACGCGTGTAGCGTTATCAAGTTTTTGGCGCCGCTGCCGGGGAATTGAATAGCTAGTTAGTAGTCCACCTCGTTTAGGTTTCTTTACTTGATTCCTATCAAGTAATTTTTTTTCCCATTTTTTAGTTTCCTCGTAGTCTATCCCCCTTCTTCGTGACCTTTGTTCGTAACCCATCACTTTTCATCATGGAAGGTGATAACCCCCCTCAAATCATTGTCCTATCAAGAGACCGTACTCTTGGTGAATGCTCGAGACCAAACCACTTAGGCTTTAGGAATGCCATTAAGCTTCCTGACCAAGCTCAAACTACGGTTCTGCGATCCAACACCATCCTGTTGGAGCAAAACAGATGTGCATTCCATGGACTTTGTTCTGAAGATCCTAATCAGCATCTTAAGGATTTCCTTAAAATTGTTGATTCCATCGACCTCGATGCTACCACTCGGGAGACCACACGTCTGCATCTCTTCCAATTCTCTTTAAGAAAACAAGCTAGTAAATGGCTTTGTCATCTTCCCACGGGATCTATTTCAAGTTGGGAAGATCTCACTACCAGTTTTCTTGCTAAGTTTTGCTCACCTAGTCCAAGTCAACCACTTGACCATCATTCCTTCAACTCTCTTCGCAACCAAATCATTGATGAAATCAAAGATCCTAATGAGTTGCACAGGATAGACGTAAATGAAGAGGATACTGCTTATTTCAAATTTTTACCCCACTAAGGAAGAGGTTGCTTACCATCGATACATAATCGATAATTCCCGATCACCTATCATTAGGATATGCCCAAAGATTAGGAGAGGAAATCCTTGGAACCTAAAAATCCCTTGTATGATCGGATATAGGAGTGTCGACCATGCTTACATAGATACGGAATCTCCCATTAATGTGATGTCATCTGCCGTCTACAATGACATTATGAATGAGCGACTTAATATTAGGAGGGACCCTAAGTATCCAGGTAGAGTTTGCAACTTTGTGGGAAGAGTCAAGGATGTACATGTATTTATTGGAAATTTCACCTACCTAGTTGATTTTTTTGTCCTAGAAGATATAGGTTGCGTCATTGACTATCGTTTATCCCAAGTAGTGCTAGGAAAACCGTTTGTTGAAACATCTAAGATGAGCCATAACAAGTATGATGGAACGGTTAGGTTTAAGGAAGGAAACGATGAGATCACTTATAGGATGCCTTGGAAAACAAATGAATATGGCCATCTACCCATTTTTGAACGAGACAACATCAAAGCTGAGGACAAAAGCAAGGACGATGTTGAAAAAGGTTATAAATTTATGTGAGAAAGAAGGAGGCTTCATTATAAGGATTGCTTGACCCTAGGGCCTAGATATAGAGTCGATGAAAATTCTGTCAACATGATAGAATTCTTATTGAGAATGCAAAACGAGACCCCGTAGGAGCACGACTACGAGTCTAGCTACAAGACTCATAAATAAAGAAAAGCACTTCGTGGGAGGCAACCCATGCTTAATTGTTTGCTTGTTTGTGTCATATATCTTTTATTGATTGTCTATTCTCATGTTTAAATTTATAAAAATGCTTTATTTTGTTTTTAACCTCGTCTTAATTACATATAAAGGTATTTTACATAAAGGATAAGTGTAGGGAGGATTACACACGTTTTCAAAAGAAGCGTAAACATGAGAATTTCAATTAATTAAAAGATATACATGTATGTTTGTTCGAGTCAAATGCTTGTATCGAGTCATAATGGATGTTTTGCAGAAATTTTTTCCAGATTTTAAAGATGTAAATTTTCCAGAATTTTTTAAAGAAAATTGCAGACCAGTTTTTGTCAGGATAACCTGACGGCGTCAGGAAGGAGTATAAATAATTGATTACTTTTTTTCTCGTTTTCTGAGCTACTTATAAGTTTTGGAATTTTCCAGGTCTTAATTTTCCAAAAATTCTGTAAACATCAATTCCACAAGCATTATATCCTAGTAGAGTCTTATATATATTATTACCACCGATTTTACGTGAAGGTTTCATTTGTTTTCTTCAAGTGTGCAGGTTTTATTTATCGAGAAGAAGATACATAAGGTTGGAAGGAGCTTTTCACGCATACATTCTTCTTGGAAAGGATTTAACCAATACTTCACACACAGATTCTACCGAGCTAATCAGGGGAGTATTAGTTTCTTTCATTTTTAATTACCTTCTATTATCATAACTTTGATACTTTCGGGGAACATTATGGACAATGTTCAGTTTAAGTGTAGGGAGGGAAAATAAAACAGGAACTTTGAAACTATGCTTATCCTTGATTATTTGCTTTGTCCAATTGTATTTGTGTAATAAACCATGAGAAAATGTCGGTTAGGGTAATTTTGGCACCAAATTTAAAATTTTTCATGACATATAGGAGTGGGCCATTAGTCTTAACAAAAGCGTCTCACGGATAGGAAGTTACATGACTAGCACAAAAACCCTTTACCACCTAAATTCCACCCAAAATGTGAGGATCACCCTTAGATTAGTAGGAATTAAAGCATTCATCTTTAATGCTTCGTGTGTGAACCGGTAGTATAATAGATTCTATAACTTGTTTTGTGATGCATCCCGAGATCGCTAGTAAGACTACACTTGTGTAGTTAGGAATAACTAAATGATAAGAGGCATTAGGATAACCCTTGTTTGATACCCGTAATATAATTACTTCTTCCACATCGGTTGAGTAATTCCCCCACACATTTGCGTTGTACTCATCTTTAGTACACGATACCCCTAGTTAACCCCTCAGAGCCTATCCTTTTCGCAGTTCTCATGATGTTTCGGTTTTCCGGAATATCAATGAAGAGCATTGTTTAGACCCCACCCCCAAATGTACACCCAAATCGCCTTAGCCTACCTTGTATGCACTCACTTTTAGTGAATTATTGTTATCACCCTAAAAACCCTTAGTTCAATTATCTAGTTGCTTGCATAAGTTGCTAAGTCGAGTCATATCCTTTGTATACAGTTTTGGGACGATTGGGACTCATGGGAAAAGTTAAAGTTTATGAAATGACGGGAAGGGAACGTTAAATTCAAATTCCCTTTATTTGCGTAATAATGTACTCCAAGTGTTTTGATCTTTTCAATCCGGGTCAAATTAGTGTTAGAGTAATAAAAACTCAAGTGTAGGGATGTGCCTATAAATCCCTATCATTTTGATGTTACCGTAGAGGATGGTAGAGTAAAAGTGTAAAAAAAAAAAAAAAAAAATGAAAAAAAAATAGATAAAGAGAAAAAGAAAAAAAATAGAGTGTTAAAATATATATATATATATATATATATATATATATATATATATATATATATATATATATATATATATATATATATATATATATATATATATATATATATATACGGGCTACCATCCTACATCTATCCTTTAAATTTATGTTTGTTTGTTTCAGTTATCTAGAGTTTAGAGTGTCGAGTCTTGGCTTAGCAATGCCATTCTTCGTATGCTTGTAACATAAAGATTTTTGACTTGCCACCACTAAATAGCCTATCCCACCAAACCCTTTGTTTCCCTACCGTAAGCCTAACATTACAACCCTTTAAAAGACCTCTTTGATAGTCTTTCCTAGGTGCTTACGCCAAAGCGATGGAGGTTTGATCTTTTCTCAAGCCTATGGTAATCTATGTACTAGGACCTGTTAATGAGTGTTTATCTTCCATTTCCAACTTGTTATATTTCATATACACCCGAGAGATGTGAGTACCCAAACACCCCATGTGAGGTGCTAGTATGTAATTTCCGTGCTTGTTATGACTTTTGCGGGGCTTATATGTGTTGTGGATTGTTCTAAGCCAATGCTTCATGACCCCTAACTTATAAATTAATTGGCTAAAAGCACATTTGCTTGAGGACAAGCAAATACCAAGTGTAGGGATATTTGATAAGGTTTTAAAATGTACCTTTTTGAGGGGTCTTTTAAGCCCTTACTTGATCACTTTTGTATCCGTTATTACTTAATATCGTTCCTTTTCACTTTTTAGCTCTCTTGAAGGCAAATTGCTGGAATGGCACTTATTTGGACGAAAAGGCGCGGATATACAAACAAAATGGCCAAAGTCAAGAAACACTCAAGCTGCTGGAACACAAGGGGACGGCGTCAGGTGTTATCTGCGACGCCGTCGGAGCACATGTTGTGACGATACAGTAGCCAAATTTCTTATTTTCAAGTGACGGTGTCAGGCTTTAAAAGAGTATGTCGTCGCAACTCAGACGGCCTAGATTTGATCCAGACGACGTCAGAGGCTGAAGAGGACGACGTCACAAGCATAAGGTGACGCCGTCGCAAGACTAACGTAGCCAAGATGAAACCCTAATGACGGCGACCCGACGGTGTCACAAATCATAAGGTGACGCCGTCGCGAATGTAATCTTATATATAGAATCCGAATTTTTCAGTTTTCAGTGTGTAGTCTTTTGGAGTAAAAACCTAAACTGAACCAAGGCTGTCTTTTATAGTATTTTAGGGTTCCAAACCTTATCTTACACCAAGATACGTGTTTTACTTCATTAATTCAATTATGTCTTCAATTATTTGTGTGTATGCTTGTATGTTCTCTATGTTCGGCTAATTTACTTTTGTGTTTGCTTAGGAAATATGAAACTTAACTATTGAATATTGATTGGTTGTCTCTTATCTTAATTGTTAATGATCTAGTAATGCGATAGGTCATTCGTTGTGTAGTTAATGCTTGATTAATCTTTGTGAACCTTAGACTATAACACCTAGAGTAGTTGTAGGATAAACCGTCCAAAGAGTACCTTAGAGTTAGAGTTTATAAATCCTAGAGATTTTGTAGACGAGACCCTTTGTTAGTTTCAAAGAGTTAGGGATAAATGCATACCCTACGACCTTAGACACACAACGCGATTAAGAATAAGGACGTGACAATTCAACCATCAATAGGAGATAATTAAGGAGTAATAAAACCTAAGTAAACACATCTTTAAATCATCATACGAGCACACAATAATTAGACATAGACTACCCTCACCTTAGTTAATTAGATAATTAGATAGTAGAGTAATCGGTAGAAATACCAACCCCCCAAATCCAAACCCCGAGATTCCTACTTTTCCATTTCCTAAAAAACATAAAAAGATAAAAAATAATCTTCCTCAACCCCAACCTTAGCGTAGTAACTTCTCACTAGCATTCCTATTCCCCTAGAGAACGATATCAATTCCCGTTGCTTACCCTAATACTACACTACAACGATTAGGTTCACTGCCTAGGGTGTTGAAAAACTTGCTTGACGAAAATATAAAGAAATATGAGCATAATCGGGGGAAACTGACACTTAAAAATCGTTCTTCCGGAAAGTGGAACTTAAGAAGTTAGGGATGTGTGTCTAAGATGCTAGCGCCCGGGCAAACATTGTTTCGAATATTGCATGTAGGGAACTTAATGACTTGGCATAGGTTGCTAAGGATCCACGTCACCCCAAAGGGTAATGCCGTTGATTTCGGGTAGGAATCTATGTCCAATAGGCTTAGAAGAATTTACCAAAGGAGTCTAGCGAATCTAAACCCCACTTGAAGCGATAGGAAGTAATAATTAGAAAACATAGACACAACATGATAGGATGAATAATTAGGTTAGCACACTTTCTCCTTATTTTTTACAACCTCGTTTATTTTCCGCATTTCATTTCTTGTTTATTAGTTTAATTAATTTTTTTATAATATTAATCTCTTTTAAAACCGTGAAACTAGACTTAAATAGGATCCAAAACTACATAGCTCTTGGGAACAACCTCACCTTTACCACACTCTATACTATGCATGATCGGGTTCACTGCTCGTTAGTGCAATAGGTAGACCTTAGGTAGACGAGACATTATAAACTTAAATCCTGGTCGGAAATCCTAATCTAAGTCTATTTTTATTTTTGTATTGGTATTTTTATTTCTTTTCTTATTTCAGGATACAAGACTCGGAGCTCTAAACCATTCCTGGCCACGCCATTCGATAATCCGGAAAGGCAATTTCGGATGAAAATAAACAATTCTCCTATCTCGGTCCACAATATTTTCTCATTTTATGAGTCCGATCATTCAGATTCTGAACCCGAAGCAAAATAGGAAATTGGTATTGACGGGCTAATTATGGATCAATATTTGAAGAGAACAAACTCTAGTTGCAAAAGGGCTTTTAACGCAGAGCCTAACCCTGAAACCGAAGGATTCTCTATCCCTAGCCATTTCATCCAAGAATTACGTAACTTACAATTTTCAGGTGAAAAGGATGAAGATGTTCAGGAGCACGTTGAAGAAGTCCTATACTTATGTTCTTTTTTTGGCATCCGTAATATTTCCAGGTACTCCATCATGGTAAAAGTTTTCCCTATGACTCTCTCTGGAGTAGCAAAACCATGATTCAATAAACTTCCATCCAAATCTAAAGAAACATGGGATTGGCTCTGAAGGAATTTTGTGCAAAAGTTCTGTCCTCCCTCGAAAATCACTAGGCTTCTTGGGGACATCTATAGGTTTATGCAAGAAAGAGAAGACACATTATATCAGGCATGGGAAAGATATAATGAGCTTCTTTACCGTTGTCCTACACATGACCTCAATAAAAATCAGATGATTTACATTTTTTATAAAGGAATTAATGCCGAGACCCACCATATTGTTGATTCCCAAAGACCTATTCTGGTAATGACACCTAAAAAATCTTGGGAATCTATACAATGGATAGCTGATCACTGCCACAAGTGGCATATGGAAACAGGATATGGACCTAAGGACAATTTCAGCCACAAGGTTATGAACATAATGACCAAGAAAGAAGAGAATTATGGGCTAGAATTTGGGAAAAGAAGACAAGATGAAGATTGAAAGATGGAAGAGGTAAAAAGCATGGTAGGCACCAAAGACAGAATCGGTCTGGAGGAGCTTGTTTTGAAACATATTGATGAATCCCGAAAAAGAGAAGAAAGGGAGGAAAAGATGTTGAGGGAATTTGTGGATAGCACCATCTCCTCCCTTAAGGCTCACAATGACCGAATTAAAAGCTTAGAAAGGAAGGTAGACCTATTCTCCAAGGCTATCACTGATTGTTTGAATATGCATGACAAGAAAGCTAATGAAGAAACTGTCAACTCGGTGACGATTGAGGAGGTTTCTAATGAGCCCGCCACCTTCTCCGAAAAGGTCAAGAGGAGGCTTTACAAAGAAAAGCTTCTACTTGAGGACTTGGGGGCTCTTCCAGTAAATTTACATTTGATTGATTCCATTAAATCTAATGAAATTCGAATTATGCAGGAATTAATTGATAAGAAGAGTGGTTTAGAAGAAATAGCATCGGTTAAGATAAATGCTCGATGCTCGGCCGTTTTAAGAAATGAATTAAATAAGGAGAAGGATCTTGGATGTTTTAATCTCCTATGCCTCATTGGTAATCTCACCATTTGTAACGCTTTGGCTAATTTAGGGGCCAATATTAGTATCATGCCCCACTCTATCTTCTTGCGTATGGGTATTGGGAGCTTAAAACCGATCAAGATGGATATCGAAATGGCGGATAAATCCATGCAGACTCCTAAAGGATTTGTAGAAAATGTCTTAGTAAAGATTAATAGGTTCCTTTTTCTAGTGGACTTTGTTATTTTCGATATTGCAGAAGATAACAGAATCTTGATTATTTCAGGAAGGCCATTGCTCGCAACTGCTCACACTAAGGTTGATGTTTTTGCTAGAAAGATGACCTTGGAAGTCAATGGGGAAGTTAGTACTTTCAGGGCCGACGAGCTCATTTCCATTCCAAAAAAGGTTTGTATGGTAAATCATGTTCAGGGAAATGGCGACTTGGGGGATGATTTGGACGAATTTTTGAATGAAGCTCCAAAAAACCCTTCGGAACGTAACGACGTATCTTCAGGAGATAACTTTGATACTTTTGTTGAGTATGAAGAGGATGAGGAGAGATTGGGCATTGGGCTGGATGAGTTCTCTAGCGACATTGACATGGTCCCTTGGCATGACAATCATGGAAAGGCTATCTCGCCACCGGATCAACCCTTTGGGATAGGAACTACAATACATCACTGAAGCCCCTATAATCTTCAACTATCTTGCAAGATTGGATTCATCGATTTCCATCCTTTTGTTGATATGAATTCACCGGTGAATATTATGTCCAAGGAGTGTTACAATCAGGTTATGAAGAGAGAATTGGAATATAGGCGAAATAACTTCCTTGGGGTAGATACTAATATTCATGTTTTTTTCAGGATACATATCCTCCTTACCGACTTTATGATTTTGGATGACATTAGTGAATTCGTGGAAGATGGTCTCCCCGACATGATTCTTGGGAAGCCTTTCCAGGAAATATATGGATTAGATGAGAATGCCGAAGAGGGGATTGTATGGTTAAAGATTGGTGACAACAAGGCGATCTTTAAAATGGCAAGAACCATATCAAACTTTAAAAACTGGACCAAGAAGCAATTAAGTCATGCTCGGCCGCTCCTCGATATAAGTGACAAAGATAAAGCCAACGGGGTTAATCACCCGTACCAAAAGATCAATAAATTTTACATAGGTTGCTTGGAACTTGGTGAAGACAATAAGAGGGACAAGAAACTCGTCAAATGGATTCAACGTGGAGATTGCTACGTCCACGAAATGACCAACAACCACTTCTAGCCCCATGGCTTTGAGTCTAACTTAAAGACTCGTTAATAAACAAAAGTGCTCTTTCGGGAAGCAACCCGAATTATCCTTTCCTTTCTGTTTTATTAGTATAGTTTGGTTTTGTGCATTTGTTTTAACCTTTTTGCAGGAAATGGATTTGGAAGAATGGCGTTATGGCTCACTTGGATTCCATCTCGTTAGCATTAACGGCGTAAATTTTGTCATAGGTTACGTTGTAACCATTCTTTAGTATCCGTTTACTCCAGGTTTCAACCATTTACGACATAACTCTCTTCTTTTATTACACCGTAACCTATCTTCCGATTAGAAGATTTCCAACCAATTACGGCGTAACTCATTCATTTGGTTACGCCGTAACTTATCCTTTAGCTTAAAATTTTATTTAAACATTTACACAATAACCTTGTATTAGTTCTAAATGAACTTTGTGGGTATGTTCGTTGTAAGCCCTCACGAGACTTCACTCGCCCACTTGGGACACCAAGTGGTTTAAAAGGCTTGTTGCATATGCTAAATGCAACCGTGATTCCTACGAAAGTGAGTTAGGTTTTATGTGTTTTTGGTTTTTTCCTTTTTATTTTTATAATTATGCTTGTTGGTAGTTTGTGATTTCAGGGATTGAAGTTTGCTCAATGATACAAAATGAAGGAACGACTCTTCAACGTGGGCCTTCTTTCATTTTAGGATCAAATTTCAGGGAAGTTCTCACTCTAATTCTACTTTTTCTTCACCTATATTTCATGTTTAGTACAAGAGGGACTTTATACATTTCAAGTGGGGGGGGGGGGGGGGGGCGGGAGTAGAATTATTACCTGAACTTATTTGCCCTCGTTTTTCTAGTTTATTTTGAAAAATTAGGCCATTTTTTAAATTTTGACATGTTTTTCTTAACCTAACTAGATTAGACCTTAGCCGAGCACACTATAATCCTTGAAGTGCATGGTGAGTGTGGAAAACTAGAAGGGGGGGTTGAATAGTTTTAGCAATTTAAAACTTCCTTTTAAATATTTAGATTGACTTATGTCAATCTATTTAGGTGTGTATGTTGGACGTTGATAGATAGATATATAAAAGTGTAATGAAAGATAAAGAGTAAGAAGCACATAACCACGACACGAGTATTTATAGTGGTTCGGCTACAAGGACACCTTCCTTGCCCTACTCCACTCCCCGAGTCACCTACTCGAGAGTTCGTAATCACTACACGACGTCGCCTACTCTTTTTCCGGTACTAGGCTAACCACCGGGTTCTTTCACACCAAGGTGAACCACACCAACCACAACGTTGCCTACCCTTTATCAGGTACTAGGCTAAGTACCTAGTTCCATTACAATGGAGGAACTACTACCCAACACAACACAACACCTAATCCTAAAGGAGACCCACTCCTTATTACAACACCATCAAGGATATCACCATCCTTGGAAACAAACTAATACTATATGTATAACGATGCACCTCATCGATTATACGACCTTGGCATTCTCCACTAATGCCACTTGATTTGATTCTTAGGCATTCTTCACTAATGCCTTTGATACAACGCTTGGCACCTTTCACTAATGCCTTCGTCTTGACACCTTTAGCATTCTTCATCAATGCTATTGACACGGACGTTAAGCACCTTTCACTAATGCTTTCGTCTTGACTCCTTAGGCATCTTTCACTAATGCCTTTGACACAACACTTCTATATAAGAAGTGGTGATCTCGCCTTTAAGAGGAACCTAGAGAATCACACAAAAACAAAAGACAAACTACATAGCAAGATCCCTTAGGATCAGTGGTTAGAGAGTTACAATACTTGGGGAAAGTATGTGTGAGAGTGGCAAGCCAAAAGGAAGAAATGGCTCACTATTTATAGAGGAGAAAGCTTACTGTTCCTCGGATCCCACAGATCCCTCCCACAAGGGATCCGTCTAGCGTAAGGCTAGGGATCCGTGGGATGCTCCTCTTTGCCCATAGGTATTTTGGTTATGGGTCATGGAATATGGGTTGATCCATGGGTTTCTTATTAGATACAATTTATCTTATGAGTGCAATGTACCTAGTCAAATGGGTATGGGTCAATACCATGGGTTATGGGTATTTTCCATGGGTTGTAGTTCTTACCCATTTATATAATATATACTAGTTGTGTATATATTTAGCCCAATATGTAAACACTAGTTGTTGTACATATATATTACTAAATCATAAAACCACTTATACTTGTTTTAGTGTTTTATGTGAAAACGTTAAGTATGTTAGAAAACTATTAGCTCAAACTATTTACGTATTTTATTTGTTTCGTTAAAATGATTTTACGTTTGTTATTGACAAAACATTAGAAGATCGTAAAATATAAATAAACGTGTTTACGGCTTATTTATATTAACAATCTCCCCCTTTTGTTGATGACAAAACATAAAATTATTTTAAGGAAAAACTAAAAATTTGTAAAAGTTCGAATTGGAGTTTTTACTCTCTTCTCCTCCTTTTTGTCGAAACAAAAAGAGCGTCGAAAAGAAACTAACACATTGTTTTAAGAAAACATGTAAAAAGAAAAAAATATGTAAAGAGAGCAAGTGACGGGAATGGTTCTCGTCTCAACTCCCCCTTGACGAGTCCATCCCTTTGTGAGGGCGTCAAGTACATAAAAGTAAGTAAGCTAATGTATTGCAATTATGTTTGCAAATGGTTTCGTCCTTGTGACGAAAATGCTCCCCCTTGAAGATTGCAATGTTGCAATGGGGTGTCATGAAGTATAATCCTCATAAGGATTATGTTGCGAATGGTTTTGCAATATGGTTTGACACAAAGCTCCCCCTAGCTTTATGGTGTCAAAATCTCCATGTGTATTTTGAAAATCTACAAAATAAAGGTTAGAAAACAAGAGTATAGTGCATAATTTCCTGCAAATAAAGCTCAAGTTAGTAGTAAATTGTTCTTCTGTACCACGGTTCCCACGGTTCCCTTTGTGGAGGGATCCGTCTACGCATTTTCTAGGGATCCGTCTGTCTGGTGACAGATGATTCAGCAAAGGTGTTATACCAAACAATGCTGAATATAAAAATGAGATATGTATAACACCAACAAACATATACTCAAAACAATATGGCAAATAGGTTATCATTCAATAAAACAAAGAGATAATAAATAAATCTCTAAAACTAAGAGAATGATCTAGCCATACATTTTCTACTAATACTAATAAGTTACTAAACTTAAGAGGCACCTAAGTGCTAGAGTCTAAGAATGAGTAGACTTGTTGATTTTGTCCAATCTTTCAAGAAGATGATTGAACATGAATGCAACTCATTTCGTACTTCTTGAACAAGTCCTTGAGTTTTTAGACAATTTGAACAATTATTGTCTTGATTAGGAACCAGAGGAAAATAGATGTTTTGAGAAGGCTCTATGAAAGATTGCGGGGGTTCATTTTGAGATGTAGGATGAGGTTCTACTAAAAATGAGGGTGGTGGTAATGGAACTTCCTCCATATGATCAAGTCCATGGTTGTTCCTTGTTTCCCATGATGGACTAGTTGGTGTTGTGGGTGGTTTCCTATTTAACGAGAAAGTTGGTGAGTGGGAGGTTCTTGGTGGTGAATGCTCTAATGAATAGAGGTTTGGGTGAGGAACAGGTTCGTTAAATGAGTGTGGTCCATGCTCAAAGAATGAAGGCTTAGATGGCTTGCTAGAACTAGTTATGTTTGGTTTTGAGCTAGATGACCCTTTTTCTAGCCCAAAAGGTTTGATGCTAATCCTTGCGGTTCTCTTAGCAATTGTTGAATGAGTTTGTTGAGGTGGGATTCTAGCATTGTTATCTCTTATGGAAGATGATTCGGTTGATGAAATTTCATGGATTATATGACCCTTTCTTTTGGATGAGCCTTTGGTTGAGGAGTTGTTGCTAAGAGCTTTGGTCATGGTGATGATAAAGATGCTATATGAGCTTCTAGTTGCTGATTTTTGAAGGCTAGGTGGGAGTGATGCCTTAACCTTAAGAGTGTTTGGTTTATAAAGGCTAATTTGAATTAGGGAATTTAATTCTTGGCCATTAAGAGGATTAAGCATGCACTTAGGATATTGATCAGCTCTAGGGAGATAATAAACGAAAGCTAAAAGTGGTTAGATAACCAAAAGGTGGCTTAAAATTGAAGAGGGAAGCTGATTTAAGCTTTCTGTAGCCACGGATCCCGCGGATCCCTCTCACCAGGGATCCGGCTGGTTATAAACCAGGGATCCGTCTGTCAGACAGATTCTAGGTGAAATAATTATGCTTTTTGAAAGGTCTAGTACCTATGTATCTCAAGGTTTTGACTTAATTTAGAAGTCTTGAGTGGTGGATGTCTTAAATGCTCAACCATAAGGGGTGATGTTGCTTAATGATGATTTTGGGTAGGAAAGTACACTTTAGGTAGTCTAACTAAGTGCTTGAGAAAAATACCATTTGTATTGGGATGAAAAGATGGTGGAATTTAGTCTTAGAAGTGAGATGATGCCCAAAAAAAATTTACTAAAATCTAAAAAAAAAATAAAGAAAAATGAAAAACTAGTTTTGAGCCTAAATTTGAGTCAAAAGTGACTAAAGCCAATTTGCTAAAATTGATGGATATATCAAACTAAGTGTTATGAGATGTGATAAATAATGTGTGAGCGTTGGAGCAGAAATATGATGAGTTTTGATGAGTTGATAAATCAAAAACACTTTGAAATATATCCTAGGTAAGCCATGGGTGAGTGTGACGCTTTCAATTATTTGAGGAAGACTTATTTGGCTCTAAAGTCTTATGTTTGACTAGTGTGAGGTGATCTAGTGAGCTATTTTTATGTAAGCAAGTCTGTATTGCTCATCTGTAGTCACGGATCCCACGGTTCCCTTCTGGGAGGGATCCGGCTAGTTGTATTGCTGGGATCCGCCTATTGTAGATCAGAAGGCTTCCAGCAAAAATGCAATTTTGCACTCATAGCAAAGTGCTTCTCCTAGTTGTTTCTACAAAGACTATATGCAAAAACACATTAAGTAAAATGCATAGCACATGTGGGGGAACTAAAAGTACCTAAAGATGAGTGACAACGACTACTTGAAGAAGTCGTAAAATCTCATCCTACACGTTCCTAAGTTAAGATTGTTCAATGCCAAGTTATGGCAATAGCTACATACTACATCCTACACTACATAAGTATTAGTTTAGATGTTACAACCCAATGTTTCAAATTGTTTTTCACAGATTAAGGTCCTATGACCTTACCTTACTTCTCCACCACTTCCCGTCTTCACCTCTCCTCCACTCTTTATCACGCAATTTCTACTTCTTTTTCTTCAAGAAGTTGGCGAAGCACTTGAAGATTCCCTTGGTTTGTTTCCATTCGGGTGATGCGCTAGGAACGTGTAAGATATTAACTTTTCACATACACATCAAACCATAACACAAAGTAGCATATAGATGGAATTCTAGAGAGAGAAAGTTAGAGGTTTAGGGAACTTTAGTGAGAGAAAGAAAATTCTTATTATGAGCTCCAACTCTCTACCTTGGGAGGTAGAGAGTATTTATAGTCTTACACAAATCGCCACACTTTGGGCTGTGGATCAGGCATAAAGTGGGTAAAGACCCGTCCGTCCTCCACGGTGTTACTTAACTAAATAACTACTTAACTTAAAAGAACTACGACTACGAGCTTTCTAACGATTACATATACTTGAGGTGACCGACTCTTTAATACTGGGAATTTCTAATTCCTAACAATCTCCCCCTAAGGGAGGTCACCTCAATAATGTACCAAAATTACATAGAATACAAATAAATATAACATTTAACAATTGATCTTGCATTCTTGATGTAGTTCTTTGCACTTAAACTCGTAGTCATTGATTCTTCACATTGCATGTATGATTGTTCCAAGTGGAGGTCTTTTACTGATCCATGTGATGATAATTTTGAGCCATCATTTGAGATCATCAGCTATCAACAATCTCTGAGACATCCATTGTGGTGTTGTGACTTTGGGACCGACATGCTCACATTTTGGATCATGATTTCTTCTCATCAGAGTAGCGGAAGCTTTTGTTGAATCATGATATTGGCAGCAGCGTAGCAGAAGCATGGAGTGAAAATATCAGAGTCATTGATGCACTAATCATGATTTCTTTTGAGATGAATGTGTTAAGTGAGCATGCGGCTATGGATTGACCGCTTCATTCTGATCAGCTGCAAACGTCGGGCGTACCTGCATACAACAGTTAGCAACAAATCGCACGAAAGTGTCTTTGATCACTTTCGATGAATTGAGGAACACGGCCCACGGTTCCCCGTTGATCAGTACAAGTACTGCCTGTGATCAGGTTGGATTCCTAAGAATCTCCTTGACAGGGTTTCGCAGCTGTTCTAGCTGTTCTCAAACCGGAACATCTCAAAGAAGACAACACGGAGTGAGTGAACCAGCGAATTTTAAGTCCACTGATTGAAGAAAAGAGATTTGAAAGACAATCGTGTATTGCTCAATAGAAATTGTTTTTGCAATACAACGAAGGTTTTATTGAAAATCAATTATCAATCATAAAAATACCTTTTGGTTTGAAAAATGAGTACACAGTCGATGTGCTAAAGAAAAGAGTTTTTAAGCACAAAGACTGGTTTTTCAAAGGTATCCGTCAATCCCTAACCTGAACCAGGATTGATTCAAGAAATTGAATCGCCCCATTGTTTCTGTTCAGTTGTCACATGGTTGATCTATATGATAGATCTCACATGCCACCTACCAGGAGCTTGTTTGATGTTGGCTCCAGAAGGCTTTCCATCTTCATTGTGAATGTGTAAACACATCACTCAGATGTTCTGGCAATACCACAAGGATAATGCGTAGGACTCAAGATATAATCTCTCTTTCCACATTGTGTAAAACAGAGAGTCTTCATTGAAAGTGTCCTAATGAGATTTATTGATGATCTCGTGGCTCTAGACTCAATTTGTGCATATTTGGATCCTGTGCCGGAGACTAGGGAGAGGGTCTCCTTCTTCAATATCAACCATCTCTAAGAGAAAGTCGATAGATAATGTCGGTTCCCCGTGAGAATGAAACAAGTCCTTTTAAGAGGAACTTGAGTGGTTTGGAAAGTTGAAGTGCAGTGCGTCACTGGGTCCATGACGTCTTGTCTTCAATACCGATGTTACCATCAGTAGCATATGAAGTGAACCCGGTTTCTGCCCTAAGGTTGAATTAATGGAGGGCTATTTGTTTTCACCCTATTCTTATTCAATTCTTTTTAATTCTTCAACCCCTTCAGTGCTTACCGAGACTTCATAGCTAGAACCTTGTTGGGTTTATTCCAGTACTAGCTCAGTCTTAGTCCGCACTCTTCCCATATCTCACTTTTCTCCTTTTATCATCATACCTAAGGACTTCTACACTAACTAGTGGATTGTCCCTGGGTAGATCCCTCCGGTTCTGGCGGATCATGGGAACCAATACCTAACCTTATCATCCTTATATCACCGTACATAAAGTAAAGTTGGTCGGTCAATTTGGTATTGTTCATCTGCCATTGGATCCAATTGAAAACCATTTGAAAATCAATTCAGATACATGTGATATATTATCAAAGCATTTTGTACCTGAATTGTTTTTGATATTTTTAGAACGAGAACTCCCCCTCAACATGTGCATCAAGTATTTGAGAAATGTTAAGCACATGGAGGCAAGAGAAAGAATTAACTTCTTTGATTACAATTTTCTAAAAGATATCAACATCACTTCCCTCAACAGATCAAGTGGGTATAACATTTCCGGGAAGGATGAGGTTTCCATGAATTTTGCTCCCCCTCAATATGTGCCTTGAGGTTTGAAAAGAGTTTTGCACATACTAGAGGGAACCTGCACATTGGGATAAATGATCACGTTTCAAATCATAGGTTTAAGATAGGTGCTCCCCCTCAATCATGTGTATTGAAAATTGAAATCGTTTGTCACATGTGGGAGGGACAGCATGTTCATTCATGTGAAACCATTTATCTTAATATCAGTTTAAATCTAATTTAAATCATACATTCTCCCCCGATCACAATTATCAAATCATTTGAGATTTGTGATCTCGTATAGATTTAAATTGATTTTGAAAGCTTTTAGGGAGAATTGTGACTTGATTGTGAAAGCGTTTGAACTAATAAGGATCGGATTTTAAGACTTTAAACTCCATTTATAAAACCATGCATGTATATCTTTTGAAAACAATTTAATGCCAAATAACTTTTTAATTTAATTGAAATCATTCTCCCCCTCAATCAATGACTTAGGTTGTTGATTGAGAGATAGAGATTTTGACAAATAAGTCCTGATGATTATCAAAAATAGAGATTGAGTTATTTTTCAAAGCATTTAGTTTTCAGCAGATAAGAGTTTATAGAATCAGAGCATAAGATTTGAAAACTTGGTAAAACATGGCTCTGTTCTTTCTTTAAAACCGGGTTATTGCCTGAAGATGACAATAAACCATTGTTTCTCTTTCTCCCAAAAAATATTTTTTGATTTTTTGATTTTTTTTTTTTTTTTTTTTTTTTTTTTTTTTTTTTTTTTATAAAAATTCGAACAACATCTAAAGTCCCGTGTCATTCTTTGAATGACATCACAAAGACCGTAGATATTATCGAATCGAGAAAAACATGACAAAAAGACAATATTTTTGGAATTTTTCAAGATTTTTCAATTTTTATGGATTTTTGAAAGTTTTATATTTTTCTATTTGCTTTTAGAAGGTTTTGTAATTTTGTATTTTGCTTTTCGAATAACTATTTACAAGAAATAGATGAAGATAGACCTTTACTCCTCGTCTTCCTCCTGAAGACGTTTGAGAGTTTCTGGTTGAAGGCTTTTCAAACCAAGACGTGGAAGAATAAACTCAAACCGTTCTCTTGGAAGAGCTTTGGTGAAGATGTCAGCTAACTGATATTCAGACCTCACAAAATATAGTTCCACCACACCTTTTTCCACTTGTTCCCTGATGAAATGATGTCGAATGTCGATATGCTTTGCTCTTGAGTGTTGAACGTTGTTGCATGAGAGAGCAATAGCACTTTTATTATCACAGTACAGAGGGATTTTGTTGAATTCAAAGCCATAGTCAGATAATTGAGATCTCATCCATAATATTTGAGCACAACAAGATGACATGGCTATGTATTCAGCCTCTGTAGAGGAAATAGAAGTACTCATTTGCTTCTTTGAAGACCAGCTCACAAGCTTATCACCCAAAAACTGAGCACCTCCAGACGTACTTCGACGTGTATCTTGACAACCTGCATGATCAGCATCTGCATAGGCCGTTAGTGACATACCGGTGTCCTTCGGGTACCATAGTCCCATATTGATGGTTCCTTGGAGATACCGAAAGACCCGTTTAACTGCTTCAAGGTGCTTTTTAGTAGGCTTAGCCTGGTATCTCGCACACATGCACACAGAGAACAAGATGTCTGGTCTACTAGCAGTGAGATACATCAGGGATCCAATCATACTCCTATATTTCGTTTGGTCAATCATGATCCCTGAGAGGTCCTCATCTAGTTTGGTTCGGTCAATCATGGGGGTGTCAACAGGGTCACTTGAATCAAATCCAAATTTCTTTAAAATCTCTGTTGCATATTTAGATTGATTTATGAAAATGCCTCCGGGACTTTGAGAAATTTGTAATCCCAAGAAAAATGACATTTGTCCCATCATTGACATTTGAAACTTTGAACTCATTTCATTTGAAAAACGATCACATTCCATTGGGTCAGTCGAGGCAAAGATAATATCATCAACATAAATTTGAACATGAATCAAATGTTTGCCTGACTTCCTGGTGAACAATGTAGGATCAACTGCTCCTTTGATGAATCCGGTTGATAGAAGAAACTTTGACAGTGTATCATACCATGCCCTTGGAGCTTGCTTTAAACCGTAAAGAGCCTTCTTCAAACGATAAACGTGAGTAGGATGCTCTTGGTTCACGAATCCTTCAGGTTGGCTGACGTAGACAACTTCCTTAAGATCTCCGTTCAGAAATGCCGTCTTTACATCCATCTGATATACCACCATGTTCTTACTAGCAGCATTAGCCAAAAAGATTCTGATTGCCTTGATTCGAGCAACTGGAGCAAAAGATTCTTCAAAGTCTATACCCTCCTCTTGACGATATCCTTTAGCAACTAATCGAGCCTTGTTCTTCAACACATCACCATGCTCATCAAATTTTACTTTGAAGATCCATTTTAGAGCTATAATCATAGCACAGTCCGGAGCAGGTACTAACTCCCATACATCAAGACGATCAAACTCATGAATTTCATCTTGCATAGCATTGAACCAGCTATCTTCGTTCATAGCAGTTTTAACATCTTTTGGTTCGTTCTTAGATAGTACGGAGTTGAAGAAGCACCATAAGGCATCGGTTGCGAGTTGCTTCCGGGTTGATACAGGGCGAGAGGGATTTCCAATGATGTTGTCTAATGGATGATCGTGAGTCCATTTTCTGAGGTGTTCATGTGGCATTTGTTGAGGAACTGAAGTAGCTGAGTCGATGTCTCCTGAAGAAGATGGTTCTGATGATGATTCAGGAGCAAATATGTTTTCAAATGGGGCATCTTCAAGAGTAGCAAAGGGATTAACTTCGTCATTGATGCTAGAAACAGTTCCATGATGTACATTCAAAGATTGATGATTTGTTGATGAAACAGAGTGATCAGCAGAAGGCGCTTCTTGATTTAAATGAGATTGAGACTGAAGGGTTGACTTCATTCACAGGGATAGGAGCAGCCTCTGTTGATGGATTTGACATTTCATTAGCATTTATTTCATAGTGTTCATCAAACATAGGATCGAACAGTTTCCTTAAATCATCTTCTGATGGAGGTACATATGGAGCTGTTGGAGAGGGATTTGGTACAAGGGATGAACCAATGGGACTGTTTTGAAGTGAGGATCCAGAACTGGATTGTCCAGGAGCCATAGGATCACTGCGATAGAAACTCTCTCTGACTATCTTTATCAACCCATGTGTAGACAAATTGACGTGACCACTGATGAAGAAAACCTGATACACCAAACTTGAAACTGAAGAAGAATTCCATGCATTTGCATCATAAGCTCGCCTTTGTGAATTTTAACTTCAATCTCAAATAAGTGATAATTGATTAACTCCGAAGTAATCAGCTTGTGTCAAATCCCCAACACGTGAATAAACGTACAACCGGATGTACGTAGATCTACTGAATGAACCGGAACAAATGATTTCTCGACATTAATGCATTCTTCCTAAAGGTATACATGTAGAGACTGATCTGGAAGATACACCACAAATGTCTTCGAGCGAATGAGGTAGTCATTTTCCTTAATGTTCATGTGGTTGATTTATAGCGAGCACAATGAGAGGAACAATAATCCGTAAAGATTTGGCAAAGGAGTACCAAAGAGCGGATCATTATTCATGAACAACAATCCGTGAAGATTTGGCACAGGAATACCAAAAAGCGGATCATTATTCAATAGTGCAACTTACAATATCATGATAGTCATTATAAACGCCTTGTGAAATAACTGGAGATAAGGTTTCTTGAGAATTCCAAGAAGTACTTCTTAGATGGTGAACCAGTTGAATCAATAGAAACCGGAGCATGAGCTTCAGAAGCTGGATGATCAACATTCATTGAAGGTTGAAAGTACTCATCAAACATATCTTTGAAAAACAATGAATCCCAAACATTGATTCCGAATTATCCTTAGTAAGTGAAGCATTAGGCGTTGGAGGAGAGACATCAAAAATCAAAACAATGAATCCCAGTTATCCTTAGTGTATTCACTCTTCATCAAAAAGAATATACACTCATCATCATCAAAAATTAAGTCGTATAACCATTATTCAAACATCCATCATTATGTAGTATATTCACTCTTCTCCCCCTCAAAAATTGCATCCGAAGTTGCCATTTTTGATTTAACAAGTGAATAAGAGTATACACCAATGAACATAGATCCACTTGATGATTGAATGAGCGTGGAAAAACATGAAGCTTGTTGATGAAGAATGTAGATGAGTATAGCCATTCATGAGAGAATTTCTCTTTAGCTGAAGATAAAGCGCACAGAAGAGCGTACACCTTTCTTTTCTGTGAGGAACGGGGCCTGGAGTGTTATCTGCAGACGCCATTGTGTTGAAGAACGAGGCCTGAACTGATGTGAACAGACGTCATTGTTAAGAGCCCTGTCATATGTTTAGAGCCGCCCGAATCCAAATACCGAGGGACGATTTATACGACCTGCTTTGGACAACAGACGAAGACAGAGAATTGGAAACATTGGATCCCCACGTGCTGATGGGTTCCTTTTGGTTAGCACAAACAGTCTTTGAATCAGCAGAAACCCTAGATGCAATGGCATTATCCCTAGGAGCTGAACTAGTAGAAGCATCAGACTTAGTCAAATGACATTTTGTGCTTAATGGGATTATTCTACCAGTTGGCTTCCAAACCTTAACAGGCACTATTCTAGGCATAGTGGATCTAGCTAAGGGGTAAGGTTTGCCATTTGTTAATATTCGACCTGTGGGCTTCCACTGAAATCCTACATTTGTAAACACATTCCCTGTAGGTTTCCAAGATTGCTTAATCTGTTTCGCTCTCCAAACTTTCTTAACTGGGTTATGAATCTTAGACCTCAGAAATAACACATCACATTTATCATGATTACCAGAAAATAAACATTTTTTACATGTTTTGCAGACAGCATGAGGCCTCGAATTAATTTCAGTAAGCTTAGAGCTAATACTAGAACTAACACGATTCTTTTTGTTCAAATCAAACTTCTTGTCCCTATGGTGTTCTTTCACTTCCTTATCATGAACACTTTTAGTTTGCGTAATCCTATCCTTCTTTGCATTGCTTCTAGGTTTTGACCCGCTAACTTTAGTGTCAATCTTAACATCTGTAGAAGTAACGATGGGAACATTACATGGCTTCACTACTTTCTGCATTTCTGGTCTAGAAGTGCTGGGATCTGAAGTTCTAGGAGGCACATCAAAGGTTGCTTGCTTGAATTTTGACATGGAACAAGGCATATCAAGGGTCACATGCTTGGCTTTAGGCATAGAACAAGGCACAACTATTCTATCTCGCCTATTGCTAGATTTCGGACTTGTGACAATTACATACTCTAAGAGTTCCTGAGATCGTTTGGCATCCATGCAGGCATAGGCTATAGTACTATCAAAAGGTTTTTCTAATCTTTCATCTTCAACAATCTCACGGAGACCCTTCAAACTTTCCTTAAGGTATGAGAGATATGCTTTATGTGCAAGTTCATTATTCCTAATGGGCGGGGGAATATATAACATATCGATAGCATATTTATCACAAGCAGAAACCTTAGGAACAGAGTATTTGCAATTGGGGATTGGCAACTTTCCTTTCACCTCACGCTTCAGATTCTCAATATCGTTAAGTAAAGAAGTTATCTTTTCAATTTGTTTATCATGATTAACTTTAAATGAATCACATAACTCTTTGTTTTGATCATTAACCTTTGAAATTTTAGCTTTAAAACAATCATTTTCCTTTTGTAAGTTATCAATTATGTTTTGAAGTTGGAAATTCTGAGAATCTAAAGGTGGAGGCATATGGGAAGCAGTCACATCCTTCTTTTCACCTTTCAGTTGTGAAATTTGGGCTTTCAATCTTTTGATCGTGTTATAATGAGCTCGAATTTGTTCATCACGTTTGCTAATTTCAAAAACTGCATCAAACTCAGGAGCATCAGAGGATGTCTTGATATTCGAGGTTTTAACATTTTCTTTGAGATGTTGATGTTTTAATTGCAAAGCAAGATGTTCAACTTCTAATTTAGAATAATGTTTGACCAAGTTATCATGATCATCCTGTTCTATTTTCTCATGCAATTTTGAATTTGTTGTTTCAAGCTCAATGACACGATCATGGGAGACTTTCAGAGCAACAGATAATTCATGAAATTGAGAAGCATTAATGGAACAATTTGTAGCAGTGAAAAACACATCTTGAGCAATACATTCAGAAATCAGATTCTCATTCAGTGTATGCAAGTTCTTCCTCTCAATCTCATTATATTTTAATTCTCTCTCATAATCACTAACCTCAACAATCATTGCATCAAATACCTTTTCCATTTCTTTAATATCAGAATGCGTCCCTTTTTTAAGACTCTCAAATTGATCTTTTAGTTGTTTAAAGAAAGGCATGACCTCAGTTAAATAGCATTCTTTAGTTTGCTCAAAACCCCTTTCCCCTTCAGTTATACCGGTGGGTGTGATCCTTTTCTTACAAGTTTTCTCAAAATCAACAAATAGTTGAAAGATAACATATTCACTGATTAAGGTCTTGCTTTTAGTGGCAAGAGATCTAGGAACTAAGTGCATTGGTGTATTAGGAGGATACACAGTTGATTTAGGCAGTTTCCTACAAGGGGGATTCTTTTCAACAAGATTTTCAGCTTTTTGCATTTCCATATCCTTTTTCCAGAACACTTGTTCAGGGGTTAATAGAGTCTGAGGCTTAAACTTGTTCAAGGAGATCCAATTTTCTTTAGTGTAATTATGGGGTTTGATCGTTATGTTATTCTTTTTACACTTAGGATTATTTAGCTTCTTATCCATTTTCTCCCTAGATGCAATATCTAGTTTTCTATCTTCCTCAGTGCACTCAATGCAACTAGGTGTCTGTCTAGGTTTAAGAATCTCATTTCCATCATAGATTACATTTTGAGCTGCTTTTGCTTTCTTACCATACTCAGGATTGGGTTTATCTATAATGGGAACACTGTGCTTATCGCTTAAGGCTCTGTGTTTAGTGATCATGTGAGCAGTCTGAATGGTATTCCCTTGTACGTACAACTTATTTTCAAGCTTGTTTTTCAAAGTTTTTAGATTGGAAAAATCATTCAAAAGTTTTGATTCCTTAGCCTTGAATTCTTGCTTAAGCATTTTAACATTTTCTTGAAGTTCGTGTTTTTGCTTAGCAGTTTTAGAAAGCTTTTCTTGTAAGGAGTTTAACTCTTGTTTTAATACTTCTTCTTTAAAATTACTTTTTCTAATGATTGTACGTATTTGGACATCCATTTCCTGCTCACGGGTTGTCAACTCAAACTTAGCACGCTGCTCATAAATAGCAACTTGATCCTTATATATGTTAAGCTCAGTGGTAAGGGAATCATCAGGCACAAATGCAGCGTACTCATGCAGTTCATAATCATCATTTTGAGTAGAAGATGCACAACTAGGTACAACAGAAACTTCCATGCAACTTACCTCAGCATTGACATGCACAGGCTGTGACGGGTGCATCTCTATCTTGGGTACATCCGAAGCTTCCATGGAGCGTTCTTTTGCATTAACTTGCACAGGTTTTGTCTGGTGCACCTCTCTCTCTTGTGAATTTGAGCACGAAGATTCCATTTTTGCATTATCCGAATCATCATTTTTTGTTGTCACTGACATTCTGCATTCAGCAACACCCGATTCTTCACCAGATACATTACCCAACTTATCACAACAATCTTTCAACTGCACCTGACACTCATTCACGTCTTCATTCTTTTGTGCAGATTCTTCAATGAACTTTTTCATATTATCCATGAGTTGGATAAATGTCTCAATGAATTCCTGAATTTCCATTCCAGTATGTTTTTTGAAGGAAATTCCAGTCAAGTGTTGATCGTAATCTGCTGAATATTCCCCACTGATGAATGGCTGAAATTGTTTGTAGATTACTTGAAGAGCTGCCCTGGAACCATCTTTTTGAACTTCTTCATTGGTAAGTTGCAGCTTTAAATGCTCTAAGTTCAACAGCAAGCTTCTTGTCAATGTAGGTAAGTCCTGGCGGAAAAGAGCACTACATGTTCGATCCCCAGCTATGGATAACAACTGTATGAGGTGCAGATGAAGTAGTTGATAGGGCTCAATGCTGCATTCCATTTGCATGGCATTCTGTAGCAGGTGCAATTCATTCTCATTGTACTCAGAACATGAAGATCTCACATCCTCGTTGTTTAATTCAAACATCTTTAATCGTTCAGTGTAGCATCCATTATCATTATTATCCACAGCATCATACAATTTAAGCACTTCTGAAATCACTGGGTCAGTAGAGTAAGACATGATGTGGTAGAATGCACGGGATTTTACCAGTCTATGATTTAAACCGAGAAATAGAATCTTTCGCGGGATTTTACTAAAATCAAGACTAAACCGTTAAGCAATGACCAATGGAATATGTTAAGACGACTAATGGATCGACACAATGATAGACAATTGTGTGTTAGGTCTTAAGATTGTTTGTGGGATAAGCAGAGATGTTGTTTGGTTGTGATTCGGATTGGTTTATGCCCGTTTTTCCTGAGAAATTTAGGTCTAAAAACTTAAAAACCTCAATAACTTCTGTTCGGAGCTGATTTAGACCTCGAAGGTTGACCTGATTTCATTCGGCGGTCTATTCTCCTCGTTCTCACGGTCGTTTTGATGGGTAGAACGCTGAAAACGGAGTTACGGTTCAAAAGTTATGGCCGTTTGAAGTTTTGACGGGAAAAATCAACCAAGTCGCTACGAATTCTTGAACCAAGTCGCTAACAACTAATTCGCTACACCACTAAGTCGCTAGAATCCCAAGTCGCTAGACAGAAAGCAAGTCGCTAAGTAGTAACTCGCTACAGACCAAGTCGCTAGCCAAATTTGGGCAGTAATTCGCTACCCAAGTCGCTAGAAATACAAGTCGCTAAAGAGCAACTCGCTACAGACCAAGTCGCTACTACCAAGTCGCTACTCGTAGTGGAGAGTCCACTACTTGTACTTTAACTCGCTAGATCTAACTCGCTAGGTTTAAAACTGTAACTCGCTACAATTTTGTGAAGCAAGTCGCTATGAAGAAAGTTATCCGTGAACTAAGTCGCTAGCATGAAAAACCATATAAACTTCACTTTTCAATCCAAAAACAACCCAACCAAGATGATTCAAGCTTACCAAATGAAAACCTAAACACTTGTGATGATTCTAAACATAAAAGTACCAACAAAATTCAAACTTTAACACAAGAAATCACCCAAATGATGCAAAAACCACTAAACTTTTTCAAACTCAAAAACCACCTAAAAACCACTATAAATCCAAAGATGTGCAAGATATGATCAAACCATGGCTCTTGATACCAATTGTAAGATATTAACTTTTCACATACACATCAAACCATAACACAAAGTAGCATATAGATGGAATTCTAGAGAGAGAAAGTTAGAGGTTTAGGGAACTTTAGTGAGAGAAAGAAAATTCTTATTATGAGCTCCAACTCTCTACCTTGGGAGGTAGAGAGTATTTATAGTCTTACACAAATCGCCACACTTTGGGCTGTGGATCAGGCATACAGTGGGTAAAGACCCGTCCGTCCTCCACGGTGTTACTTAACTAAATAACTACTTAACTTAAAAGAACTACGACTACGAGCTTTCTAACGATTACATATACTTGAGGTGACCGACTCTTTAATACTGGGAATTTCTAATTCCTAACAGAACGTCAGGCAATTGGTTGATGTAATCCAAGGGGTCAAGATCAGTATTTCCGAGTAGGTTGCTACTACCTTCACCTTCTCTTTGCCTCTCCCTTTCATCCGAGGAATCTGTGGGTGGGTGAGGCCTTCTGCCTTCCACCATGAACCTTGTAGTTCTACCCTCGATCAATGACACCATAACTTTGTTTCAAAAGCTATGATCATAGGATTGTGGAGAAAGATCTAATGCAAAGATGAATTTAGCAAGACGGGTTAGGAGCATTACGTACGGGAGCACCATTTTGTCCATGCTTCTTACACTTTCCATTCTTTTAATCATGTAGTAAGCAAGGTTGAATCGAGTCTCGGTCACTAGACAATAGATCATGAAGCTTAGACATGCGTTGGGGTGATCCTTGTTTCCTAATAGGCACAACACATTCTCCTTTACCACATTTTCCAATTTCCTATACAATGCGTACATCAAGGAGAGCTCCATTTGGAAAGGATCCCTATAGATCACTTTTGAATTCCTAGTGACCCTTGATGGGGATGCTCTTGGCATGAACACGGTGTCCCTTACCATGGTTGCTTCCGGGATTAACATGTTATAGATTTCATGATGATCAACCATAACGTGTATATCTTCCAAATACCACTCATTAGAATACATGCACACACCTTGATATGGAACCCCTACTATTCTTCCAAACTCCACAAGCGAAAGAGTGTACTCATGCTCATTTATGATGAAGACAATTGAGATGGACCATCATCATTTCTAACTATCCTCATTGTCTTGTAGAACTCGAGTATGAAAACTGGGCAAATTTGTTCGTTTATGTCCAATAAACAATCAAACCCAATAGCTCCAAAAACGTCTCTTATGTCAGTATTGGCAAGAAATGATGGCTCTACTACTCGACCTTCATGAAAGAGTCTTTTTTCGATCATTTTAAAAGCTTTCCTATCCTCGGGGCTAAGTTCATCTTTTCTATGGTACATTGGTATATAATGAGCGGTATCTTGGTAGTCTTGTTGTCGGTTGCTTGGCATGATTATTCCTAAACAACATAACCACAATGTGGTGTTAATTATGAATAGTAACCTAGAGGGTTTGATTACAATTTTGCTCAAATCATTTTTATTGAATTCATGAAATGAGTTTAATTTGTATTAAAAATGTTGATTCTTTGATTTGGATTATCTTAGAATACAATGTGGTAACAAATCATCATAAACCCATTTGAACCCAACTTCTAAAAATGAAGAAATAGTAATCCTAGTAATCAAGGAATCAAATTAACAATGTAGTGAAGATTGTGGAAAACTAGAAGGGGGGGTTGAATAGTTTTGCCGATTTTATATTAGTTTCAAAAACTTTAGATTCGTTAATATATGAGATCTTATGGATGTAGAGAAAGTATATAGATCTAATGATAAAGCAAGTAAATAAAGTAAAGCGAAGGGAAAGAAAAGACACAACCAATGTATAGTGGTTCGGCTACAAGGACATCTTCCTTGCCCTACTCCACTCCCCGAGTCACCTACTCGAGAGTTCAAGCACTATGTCAACAAACTCCTTCACTTGGCGGAGAAGCCTTCACAACGTTGCTTACACTTTTTCTGGTACAAAGCTAGATACCGAGTCTGTAACACGGTGGACCAAACCAACACGACTATTACATAACAAATATGTGAAATATCAAATACAAGATCTTCGCTACAGAAATCTTGCGGAGTGACAAATCAATCAAGGACCCCTTGCTTGGATGACTTGTAGAATGCTCGTGATCTCTCCTTAGAGAAGGACCTATATGAGGATCACAATAGAAAGAAAGAAGAACAACTCTCTAGATTAAGTGATCTATATGTTAGAAGAGAATGAGAGTGTTTGAGAGATTTAGTAAGAAGAGCGGTGAGTTAAAATGAAGAAATGGCTCTCTATTTATAGGCAAAAATCTTCACTGTTCCCCGGATCCCACGGATCCCTTCTGCTTGGGATCCGTCTAGTGTAATCATAGGGATCCGTGGAATGCTCCTCTTTGCCCATGGGTTTTTTGGTTATGGGTCATGGGTTATGGGTTGGTCCATGGGTTTTCTTTAGATTCAATGTATCTAAGTATACATTGTATCTAGCCAACTTGGGTATGGGTTAAGATCCATAGGTTATGGTTCATGGGTTATGGTTTTTACCCATCCTAATAAACTATTACAACAAATGCTTAATTACTACATTTTTGTATTTAAATGGCTATATGTAAATGCTTTACAAAAATGACATGTATCCTTATAATTATACTTAAGATAACATTATATTTGTTATCAACAAAGCACAAAGAGATCGCAAAATATTAATAAACATTTTTACAGTTTATTTGTATTAACAAATATTATACTTACACAAGTGATTGTTATGCTTGAGAGAAATGATCAAATTGTTCCTTTGAACAGTAGTTGTGTTCTTGTTCGTGAGTCTTTGAAGGGAAAATAATTGTAGAACATCCACAGTGATCATTACTAACTTATGTTGTCTTCTGTTGCACGGATCCCTCTCATTTGGGATCCGGCTAGTTTAAACTCAGGGATCCAGCTTGACAGCAAAAAATCAGTTTAAGCATTCTTTGATAACTTTGGTTTGGGAGTTCTAGAATGCCTAGAGTTTGATGTTTAAGCTCTATAACTTGTGATTTGAGTTTTAGAAGGTTTTAATACTAATCCTATTTGACGTGGTCCCCTTTTAAAGAATTAGTCACAATTCTTGGGAGGTTTATCGAAGATTATGATAAAATCCCATTTTATTATAATATAGGAAGTTTTACATGGAAATTCATTGACATAGATGAAGTGTCAATAATTCCTTTGTGAGAAATAATGATTGAGGCTATAGAATAGCCAAGATATCATTATTATAAGTTATTAGTGTATTCTATATAAATCAACAGAAGAATACTATTCTTGATGATGACTTTAATATAGATAACTTCTTAAGTAATTACTAATAGAGATTAATTATGCAATTAAGATTCTAACAATAAAAACAAGTGTAAATTATTTAATGATCATACCTTTGCTAAATATTCTTCTTAAGGGAAGAAGTATTTAGAGGAGATGTTTAGTGATCTTCTTGGAATCTCCAGATCCATGTGTGAGAAAAACAATGCTAAACATTATGTTCACGAAAAAAAATATTTAGATAGCTTCTTCATGATCTTCTTGATATCATTGTCCAACAACAAACACTATAATGTTTTTTTTTATAAAAAACATGACTTGAAAAAAAAATCCTTCTTTGTAGTTTTCAAACATACACTGATCGTATCAAGTTTTTAAAGTACAATATACTCTAAGAAACTTGGTGACGAAGCTCTGATGCCAATTGTGGAAAACTAGAAGGGGGGGTTGAATAGTTTTAGCAATTTAAAACTTCCTTTTAAATATTTAGATCGGCTTATGTCAATCTATTTAGGTGTGTATGCTGGACGTTGATAGATAGATATATAAAAGTGTAATGAAAGATAAAGAGTAAGAAGCACATAACCATGACACGAGTATTTATAGTGGTTCGGCTACAAGGACACCTTCCTTACCCTACTCCACTCCCCGAGTCACCTACTCAAGAGTTCGTAATCACTACACGACACCAATATCCTTATGGCGGAGAAGCCTTCACAACGTCGCCTACTCTTTTTCCAGTACTAGGCTAACCACCGGCTTCTTTCACACCAAGGTGAACCACACCTACCACAACGTTGCCTACCCTTTACCAGGTACTAGGCTCAGTACCTAGTCCCATTACAATGGAGGAACTACTACCCAACACAACACAACACCTAATCCTAAAGGTGACCACTCCTTATTACAACACCATCAAGGATATCACCATCCTTGGAAACAAACTAATACTATATGTATAACGATGCACCTCATCGATTATACGACCTTGGCATTCTTCACTAATGCCACTTGATTTGATTCTTAGGCATTATTCACCAATGCCTTTGACACAACGCTTGGCACCTTTCACTAATGCCTTCGTCTTGACACCTTTAGCATTCTTCACCAATGCTATTGACACGAACATTAAGCACCTTTCACTAATGCTTTCGTCTTGACTCCTTCAGCATCTTTCACTAATTCCTTTGACACAACACTTCTATGGAGGAAGAAAGAACTATCAACAAGAGAACCTCAGTAGTCTTGATGATGACAAAGCATGGCAACTCATGGACTTGAGCTTGCTCGACTTCAAGAAGTGGTGATCTCGCCTTTAAGAGGAACCTAGAGAATCACACAAAAACAAAAGACAAACTACATAGCAAGATCCCTTAGGATCAGTGGTTAGAGATTACAATACTTGGGGAAAGTATGTGTGAGACTGGCAAGCCAAAAGGAAGAAATGGCTCACTATTTATAGAGGAGAGAGCTTACTGTTCCTCGGATCCCACGGATCCCTCCCACAAGGGATCCGTCTAGCATAAAGCTAGGGATCCGTGGGACGCTCCTCTTTGCCCATTTGTATTTTGGTTATAGGTCATGGGTTATGGGTTGATCCATGGGTTTCTTATTAAATACAATGTATCTTATGAGTGCAATGTACCTAGTCAAATGGGTATGGGTCAATACCATGGGTTATGGGTATTTTCCATGGGTTGTAGTTTTTACCCATTTATATAATATATACTAGTTGTGTATATATTTAGCCCAATATGTAAACACTAGTTGTTGTACATATATATTACTAAACCATAAAATCACTTATACTTGTTTTAGTGTTTTATTTGAAAACGTTAAGTATGTTAGAAAACTATTAGCTCAAGCTATTTACGTATTTTATTTGTTTCGTTAAAATGATTTTACGTTTGTTATCGACAAAACATTAGAAGATCATAAAATATAAATAAACGTTTTTATGGCTTATTTGTATTACAGTGAGATTTAGCCTTTCCATTTCCATTTGTTTACCCAAATCCACCAAATTATGAGTGTGCCGGTAGTATGTAAACTTTAGAACTTGGCTTTTGCATCATTTCGAGACCATAGACGAGGTGTCTCGAGTTAGCTTGATATATATGGAATAATCAATTCGAGAAGGCAATATTTTAGGATTATCACCCAAATAGCCTATATATGTGTGTTTATCGATTAGTCACCTCGACTATTCTACCCCCGTGTTAAACCCTTTGGTTGCACTTACCTTTAGTGCAAGATACCCCTAGATACACCCTTGAGAGCCATTATTTTCATTTCATACCCTTATCATGTTTGTTTCATTACACCTATTCACCTTAGTCTACCGTGTAGTCTTAATTTATGTGCGGGAAGTCACTGTTTGCCCAAGTTCAAGGTTTGAGTAGAGAGGTTTGGGAATCACGCCTACGTCAAAGACATAAATTGGAAGATCATTGAAGACCCCCCATATTCTCCATATGTTCATCTCAAGTGGGGGGATGTTTTATCTTTTTATTGTTATAGTTATGATTCGGAAAAAAAATTATTATTTATTAGTTTATGTTATTAAAGTGCAAAGTTGTAAGCACTATGTTATGAGCTTAATAGATATCAGCATCGAGGAGGCCACCTCGGTCACATTTGAAGATTTGATTTGGTAACGTTATTACACCAACGTTTTGAAGAACAGGTAATGTGCTCATCTTGACGTCCGATAATGGCGCATTCACTTGACATATTATGATCCGGTTCTTCATCTTAAAGCTTGAACTTTGGATGGACGGTGGGCGGTGACAACTTGGTTATAGGTTAAGACTATTTGTTATTTTTCATTTCGCGCCATTTATTTGTTTCCCATGTCTTTTCCTACCCTTTAGTCATGAAGCATGTCTAAGTGATGAAACGAGCAATCATTGGTGTCTTGGCCATGGATTTGGTCATATATCATTGGTTTTGTCCACTTTTCCGTGACACGTTTGTAATGACAATTCACTCTTAACCTCATTATGTGTTCACCCATATTGCCTTCGAGATTGTTTAAACCTTAACTCTGGTGGTGGAGACTTGTGTAAATGCCAAGCTTATGATAGAATACATGCTATGACTGTGCATTGAGTGATCACCCCGAAATTGACACTTAGATTAGAGAGAGAGTATGAGTGTTCGTTCTCATTTCGTGAGCTGTTCGGCTTTGATTTATTCTAGCATAAGGAATTTTAATCTCATATATTTCAGGTAACTTGGGGGATATTGTCACAATTCTCAATTTCCGGTCATTTTCAAATTTTACTACTCATTCCCGGAGAAAATTTATATTTCGTTAACGTATATTTTTCTTATTAAATAAACGCTATCGCGTAATTAATTATTTTGAACAATTGATCCGATACTTCCAAAAATTATCCCGATATATTTTAATACTCATATTAAGATTATAAAAACAATATTATGAGTTTACCTAGTGTTTTAAATTTATTTTGTATATAAATTGTTATATTTATATAATTACGAAGGTTTTCTTAAATACTACACGATAATTATTATTTCACTCAAATTTTGCAAGAAATATATTTTTATAATTTTTATGACCTCAATATATTTTATCTTGACCCGTTAAAATTTATTTTTAGCTAACGCTACCCTAAATACTCAAATGTGTCTACAAGTTACCACTTAACTTCAATTAACTTTACATAATATTACATTATACATATTAAAAAAACGTATTAACAATAACTAATACCCCCTTGTCGACACAAGGGGGGTGAGTCATTTGTGTTTGCTAAATATCTTTCAAGTATAATGTATTATACTCCTAATATCAACACATACAACTCATATTTGCAAAGTGTAATAGATCAAAACACTCTCTTCCTCTCCTCTTGCTAGAACCGGCCAACCTAAGGGACCAAGAGAAGTTCATCCAAAAATTTTCTAGACAAGTTATTTACACTCTAGTATCACTCTTGATTAAGGTTGTGAAATAAAAACCTTGGGTGTTTAGGATTAATCCTTTGTTCATAAAACCTCATCAAGTAACTTGTAAGCATAAAACTTCATCTTTTACCTTTTCATATATATTTTTTATACATTTTTATGAAGTCCATATGATCATATTGCCTAAGTTGTAGTTTTTTTTTATACATGTTTCCCAAAAATTATCACCCATATGTACTCCATAAATGTTAATAACAGTTATGCGCTAATTAGAAGTTTATAAAAATGAGAGGAATAAAAAAATGGATCTTCAAAGTGAGTTTTCATTTTTTGACATTTAAGGTTCTACGTAGTGTATGTTAATTAGTAAGTTGTAAACACTAGTTTTAACCCCAAAAATGGTCTTTTTATCTTATATGGTTCGACTAGTATTTCATTTTTAGTAGGATTGGCGAAGTGTAGTTCAAGGGATTTTTGTGGTGTAGTTTGTGGTTAAACAAGTAGATAAAAATGGTAAAGCTTAAAATGAGCGCGGAAGCGCTGTCGAAATTTATAATTTTTCCGAAAAGTTAGTCATTTTTATAAGTTTTATTAAATTTTTAGAAAATAGATTTTTAGTTATAAACGTGGCCTTTTGAACGGACTAAAACGGAGTTATAACGAAAAAGATACGTAGTTTTCAATTTTTGCGGTCAAAAGTTACTATTCCAGAAAATTAGCGTGCTGATCCGATTTTCAACTGACCAAACAGTGACCGTAAACTTTCTGTGAAATCTTCAAAGTTTAAAAATATATTAGTACACTTAATTACCTTCGCGTGGATATAAAGAACTTGAAAAACGGACTTAAAACGAGTGAATTATGGTTAACCGAACTTTGAGTCAAAAACGTGCTGAAAACACTATTCACAGCATTAGTATGCTGTCAGGATTTTTAATCAAGGTTTTGAGGGCCTAAACGGACGTTTCGGGGGAAACGGACCTTAAAAACGAGTTAGTTTTCCAATGTATATATTACGTCAAGTCTGATGTAAACCGATTTTTCAATTACTAAAACCGTTACATAGTTTTAACTATATTTTCACCATTAGCTCAAAAGTAATTATTTTTGACATGGAACCGTCACACATTCAAGTAACAATATTTTTTTATATAACTAGTTTTCAAGTAGCATATTGGGTGATACGTTTTCAAATCATGCATTCACGACAACATATCATAACTCATGTCATAACATTCATTTTAGGTCGCGGATAGTTTCCGAGCCTCATTTTCGTGCACTTCATTTTGTTAGCATATCAATCATACCAGGTGAGTTCATACGCCGCTTTTACTCGTTTAAATTCTTACAAACTCTTTGGGGGAGATACATGCTTAAATACTTGTTTTTTTTACTCTTGCGAATACTCAAACCATTTATACAATGGTGTTACACTATACTTCTTATACTCTTTGGACATTATGTGTGGTTTATTGCTATATGTGCCTTAATGTGCTAAACTTGTTTTCAATTATGCCTCAACATACATACTTTAGCAACTGGTTAACTCCTGCGGGAGCCGGCGGAGAGGTATTGATAGTACTATCGGGCTGACGCCCCCACCCTTGTGTCCCTGATGACTTGACCTGGGGTGAATATAATCTGTTATTCAATGAGACACAACAAACAATGTAGACTTGTCAAGAGGTTCAGTTGGCTGTGATTATTTGCATTAAGTACTTGTATATATCGTATGCACATATGTCCTACTTACAAACAAGATTGACAATTCTATGTCTTGGCAGTGGGTCGTAAACACATAAGTTGCAAGTTTTGTATGGGCGGGACTTGGAACTGGGTGGATTTACGATGCCTTTCCTGTGGAAACATTCTTTAAAGACTTTTTCAAATCATTTTCAACAAACTTATGAACTCACCAACCTTTGTGTTGACACTTTTTAGCATGTTTATCTCAGGTCATAAGGCGATAGCATTTCATGGAGCTTTTGGGTCACATGGCATACATTGGAGTCTTGTGTTTTTATAAATTACTATTCGACGTGTTTTGTAACCCTTTATGTATTATCAAACTTTGGGATCTCATGTTTTGTAAATTTTAACTTTATTTAATCGAATGGTAAACTTTTCAAAACGTCTCATTTTAGAGGTCATTTTCTGTATCCATACTTTGTGCTATGACGTCATACCCCAAAGACTCTTTCGTTCAGCTGCGATATTTTGGGGGTGTGACAGATATTTTTTTAGAAGTTATTCTAATAATGTCTAGTTGAGGGCAAGTAGAGTTCAAGTGGGGGGATATTTGATAGCATCACATAATCCTAATTTTTAAGTGTCAATTTCCCCCGATTATGCTAATATTTTGTAGTGTTTATATGGATATATACTATTATTTCTTTATATTTCATTTCCAGGTTATACACGAGCATAGGAGCTAAAGAGACGTGGTTTTGGAGATATACTTAATGATTTATACCTTAGTATGCTCTCATGGAAGAAGCTACGGCGTAACTCATACTCTCATTTATGCTGTAGCTAGGAATGCGAATATGAAAACAAAGTTAACATCAGTTACGGCCTAACTATCAAGTCAAGTTACGCCGTAACCATCTAGGTCATAAGGAATTTCGCGCCTCCATCAGTTACGCCGTAACCTCCAGCATGAGTTACGGCGTAACCAGCACTACGAATGTCTTGATGAGATCTTTGAAGATTACGGCGTAGCCACTTGTTGAGATTACGACGGAGCTGAAGGGATTACGGCGTAAATATCCTTAAGGTTACGTTGTAACCATCACACCGAGATTTGATATTGAAGGATATTTAAGTTACGGCGTAACCACATTATAAGGTTACGCCGTAACATGATCGGGCCTATAAATACAAGCCTTAATTTCTGCATTTAACATCATTCACTCACCACACAAAGTCAGAGAACGTGAAGTGGGTCCTAAAGGCAGATCTTATTCAGCATATAGAGCTATTTCCAAGGGAGAAGTCACACAATATCATCGATAAGCTTTAGTGATTTCTATTTCATTAAATTTTGATTCATGTCTTCATTCACCATGTTAAACATTGAATTGAGTGTTTGTTTTAATATGATTGGCTAAGCACATTTGGTGCTAGCCTAGTTATGATTCCTTGATTGTTTGGTTTATGTTTCTGCACTTCTATTATTGCTTCTAGTGTATGCATGCATAGTTCGTTGGTAGCTACCCTTGCTTTGGTAGTGTTTATGTCACACCCTCGCCGGAGGCGGAAACACGAGGTGTAACGGAAGGGAACATAAGCACAAGATAATAGAACATACCAACGTTAATATTTAAAAGAAAGAGTACACCATTACAATACCAGTTTAGCCGACATCGGCAAATATAGTACAAAGTTTAGATTCCAAATATAGCGTTTTATTACATAACGATTTGTAGTGACAAGTGAAAACTTCATTATGCAAGACCTGGTAGAAAAAGCTTACTAACGATCACCTGAAATGCATGAGAGAAAAACGGGTCAACTATGAAAATAGTTGGTGAGTATACACGTTTCGTAAAATAAGAAAACTCGTAAGAAAGAGACAAAGGTTTCGGTCATCGGAAATAGTCCACCAAGCAAAGGTATTGTAAATCCACTCAGTTCCAAGTTCCGCCCATACAAAACTTGCAACCCATTGCACAAAATATAGCGTATCAAGTAGTCAAGTATAAGTGGTCATAATAGTTCACAATATAGTACCACGTATATAATAATGTATGCCAGGCAAAGCCCCTAGAATAAATAATATGCGTCCCGTAACATAGTGGACGAGAGATTGGCCGACATCTAATAGCGCTATCCATACTACCTACTAATAGGAGACTAACAATGCGAATGTACGAACGGTACATCATACAACTATTATATACAATTAAGAACACTCCGAACATGGGAGAATTTGCACTGCTCCGAACAGGGGAGACTTTAAATTGAAAATGCTCCGTTCCCATAGGGAGACATTCTGCTCCGGACCGGGGAGGCTTTAAGTTGCTCCGAACAAGGGAGACTTTGTACGCTCCACCAATAAGGCGAGACTTTTAGGGTCATAGCAAGTACGGTCCAATAAGTTCAAACAAGTCATAGGTTCGTAATTATGTTTAAGGATTTGTTTCAAGTTCAAATGTTCAAGTCAAAGAGTTCACAAAAGTAAGAATCAATTCAATTCAAGTAAGGTTCATGCATTTCGCCCCAAAAATATAGCAAAACGGTAAAAGGTACTCACATGATGAATTGATGCGATGACAAAAGTGGTTACACCGAAAAATAGCGTGAATCTCGAAACTGACCTATTATGAATGATATGATATGTAATAAGTCATGATGTAATGTTATGCATGCAATTCGGATGATATTTATACCACTTATGAATTTTTGAAAACAATACTTTTCGTCGAAAATATAATCTCGTTGAAATTTCCATGAAAGTGACTAATATGGCCTCTAAAAGTTAGTCGTAAAATGGTGCACGTCGTGCGTTAGGAAACAAACTCAACAGTTTTTCGAAGCTCGTATCATTATCTCAAAGTTTTAGTACATGAATTTCCATCCTAGAGGTCTCGAACATAAAGAAAAATAGAGGTTAAGAATGGTACTTTAGTCCAAAGTATAGTTTAAGGATGTTTTTCGGCCAAGTTTGAGTAAACGTATTTAATTCATTACTACTCCGCTAATCAAATGGTCGGAAATTTTGGAAAATATACTTGGCGAACTTACTTTTATTAGAAGACATCTCTTTATAAAAAGTTCTAATTCAATGTTAAAAACAACCTTTAACTTGGTCTCTAGTTTTTGCCGCAAAACTTGCCTAATAGAAATCAAGATAGTTTTTCTTATATGATAAAAGTTACGGCAACTTTTGTAAATGTGTATAATTTAATCGCTACAAATCCGTTTTCTACGTTTTAATGGTCTTTAGCTTTGTATCGAAGTATACTAACATATTTTTGACAAGTCGACATAATTTACAACGCCCAAGCTTCATTTTTGACTCGTACAGAATAAACAATGTTTGCTGAAATTCCAGAAATTTATATTTTTGGGCGCCAACTTGAAAAATTCATAACTTCTTCGTTACAACTCCGTTTTAATCCGTTCAAGCGGCCACGGTTTCGTTTTAAAGTATATTTTCTAAATATCTAGGCCAAAAATTTTTATCTACTGTCGGATTTTCCAGATTTCGAAAATAAGGACAGACCCTTTTGCAAACTCGTCGAAATGAGTTTTTCTCGCGCCAAACCTATTCTAACCCATTCAAAACAACTCCGAAGCTATTCTAATCCTACCATACACCTTATTAGGGTGTCATGGGTTCCTAGACATCACCAAAAATAATATATAACAAGGAGTAATTATAGGATGGATTATATATATATATAACACTTAAAAACCTTAAAAAGTGGTATAAACATCACATAACATGCATGTTTCTCAAATAAAATGATATGACCATAATAATGAATGTGAAATAAAAACATGAATATGAATGCTTACAAGAAATATGATGAGGTTAAAGGACAATGGGTTTTTTTCTAATCACCTTAGGTTTTTATTGCAAAACCTTGACAAAGAGTGATACTAGAGTTTAAAAAATCTTGTCTTGAAAAATTTTTGATGCTTCCACCTTGGTCCTTGTGAATGCCGGTTCAATGAGGAAGAAGAGAAAGAAATGGGTCTCGATCTTGTGAAATGATGAAGTATATGTTTGTAGATATTATAAAGTATAATACTTTAACTTAGGAGATATTTATGCAAATTTTAGATGAATCACATTAAGTGACTCACCCTCCCTTGTCGACAAGGGAGGTTTGTCACACATTGATATGTATTTTTTTTATAAGTATAAGTGTAAGATTTTTGTGAGGTTAAATGTAGTTAAGTGATAACTTGTATACACATTTGAGTATTTAAGGTAGCGTTAGTTAAAAATAAATTTTCACGGGTCAAGATAAAATATATTGAGATCATAAAAATTATAAAAATACATTTCTTGCAAAATTTGAGTGAAATAATAATAATCGTGTAGAATTTAAGAAAACCATCATAATTATATAAATATAACAATTTATATACAAAATAAATTTAAATCACTGGGTAAACTCATAATATTATTTTTATAACTTAATATGAGTATAAAAATATATCGGGATAATTTTTGGAAATATCAGATCAATTGTTCAAAATAATTAATTACGCGATAACGTTTATTTAATATAAAAATTATACGTTTAATGTAAAATGCAAAACCATGCATGAACTAATATGATGACAATGATGTTAATGAAATGTAGACTAAACTTAGTCTATATGAAATGACCTCGATGATATGATCATGAATTCACAGCTAAACCATTTAGGTTACGTGAATTTGATACTCGTAAACCTAGTTTACAATAAACGATGAAATAGTAAATGTGAGAAATGACCGGAAATTGAGAATTGTGACATTCTTCCCATGTCAGCGGAATCACGTTCTCGTGATTCAATTAATGATACTATAGTCCGAACAGCGACAAAGGTTCTAAAAGTTCATGCTCGTGATTAGATTTGGTAGGGTAAACTTACCCAACACCGAACGTATCCCTCAAAAGACCTTTTAAGTAAAAAAAAACTTGACTCTTAGCTTGATTTTCGCAACTCATCAAACAAGAACTGTCACTAGATCAAGCTAGGAATCAATTTGTTAGTATGATAGGATTCAACATCCTTGAATGAAGTCTTTTGAAAGATCCGTTCGTTCTTGGATTTGCTTACACAAATCAAATCAATCAACATAATTTACAACTAAAGTCAATATCGATAGGTCTCAAATTAATCAATGTCGTGAACGTGGTAAAAATTGGAAGGAAGTTATGCACTCGAAATCATGTCGTACAGAAATAAGGTAGTTGTTCGAAAGAATGTACCCGTTACGCGTTGCGGGCTTCCTCGGTACCCAGATAAAATGCTCGACCACGTGCGGGAGGAACTTCAATGTTCTGATCTTGTGGGCCTTCTATTGCCAACGCCAGGTTTGGACGATTACCTTCTTTGTTAGGTGTTCTTTTCAACTTTGGGCAGGTGTTCCGAAGGTGATCCAGACTTCCACATTCGTAACATGCTTTTCTTTGTCCTTGGTTCCCAGTCCTGTTTGAGCAATTCCGCGCGATGTGGCCTGTCTGTCCACATTTGTGGCACTTTGAGCAGTCTCCTGAGTGATGATAATTACATCGAGTACACATAGGATGTGGACCTGTATATCCTTTGCGCTCCTGAGTGGTCGCTCCATAGTTCCTGGTTATTCGCTGCCTCTTGTTTTGCTGATCCTGGTCTCGACTTCCCTGGCGATCATCCTGTCGCTTTCGTCCATTGTCGTTTGCTTTTGTTAGTTCTCCAGACCTGATCACATCATTTGTCAAGCGATACGCCATGCCCACAGCGGCTTGCAGAGTGGTTGGGTTCGATGAGGTGACGTCCCTCCTAATTTCCGGTATCAATCCCCATATATATCGGTCGATCAACTTCTCCACAGTGGAAACCATGTGAGGAACCATCCTGGTTAACTCGTGGAAACGGATCGTGTACTTGTCGACTTCTACTCCAACCATCAAGTGATTCCAAAATTCCGCTTCTAGCTTCTGCACTTCATCTTTTCTGCAGTACTCATCAGTTAGTAGTTTCTTAAATGCTTCCCAAGATAACGCATTTGCAGCCCCTCTTCCTCTAGTCTGCAGTTGATTTTTCCACCAGGTCAATGCTCGACCTTGTAGTAGACCAGCAGAGAACTCAACTCTGTTTCCTTCAGCACACTTCGTGATACTAAGCTTCGACTCAACATTCTCGAACCAGGTTAACAGTCCAATGGCACCCTCAGTACCATAAAATTCCATCGGCTTGCATGTCATGAAAGTCTTGTAGCTGCACCCATTACCAGTGTTTGAAGTACCTTCTCCGTTGTTGGTTCGTCTAGCTTCAAGGTGCGTCATAATTTGGGTGAGTAGATCTGCTATTCCAGTCGCGTTGTTGTTTGGATTGTCATTGTTGTTTGGGTTGCCGTTGTTGTTGACTCCTGAGCGTGTGTTTCTGGCAGCCATGATCCTGCAATGGACCAAAATATCGGGTTGAGTAAATGACACTCGGACGAAGGCAGATAAGGTTTAGAACGGTGGTAATGTGTTATAGTGATCGAAACATGACAGGAACAGAGACATGCTATGTCTAACAAGTCGAAAGATGGAAAAGAGAAGATATAAACAAGGTACGGTAATGTAGACGTGAACGTAAAAACATGCTATGCATACCCACCCGACCAATGCAACTTCAGGTGACCAGACTCAAAAGACTCGACTAAACATGATTTAAAACTACCACTCTTATCATTGCATGGTTCTTCATAAATTAGACATAGTTGATCAAGCTATGTATAATTTATGAGTAACGATGCAACGATAGGATTAGTTGACTCGGATGATGTTCGATGTTTAATAAAACTTTATTCCGGTTATAGCTGTGATTTTTATTTTTGAAAAATCGGCATTCTCTATAACCTTTGGCTCTGTTAACAATCTGTCACACCCTCGCCGGAGGCGGAAACACGAGGTGTAACGGAAGGGAACATAAGCACAAGATAATAGAACATACCAACGTTAATATTTAAAAGAAAGAGTACACCATTACAATACCAGTTTAGCCGACATCGGCAAATATAGTACAAAGTTTAGATTCCAAATATAGTGTTTTATTACATAACGATTTGTAGTGACAAGTGAAAACTTCATTATGCAAGACCTGGTAGAAAAAGCTTACTAACGATCACCTGAAATGCATGAGAGAAAAACGGGTCAACTATGAAAATAGTTGGTGAGTATACACGTTTCGTAAAATAAGAAAACTCGTAAGAAAGAGACAAAGGTTTCGGTCATCGGAAATAGTCCACCAAGCAAAGGCATTGTAAATCCACTCAGTTCCAAGTTCCGCCCATACAAAACTTGCAACCCATTGCACAAAATATAGCGTATCAAGTAGTCAAGTATAAGTGGTCATAATAGTTCACAATATAGCACCACGTATATAATAATGTATGCCAGGCAAAGCCCCTAGAATAAATAATATGCGTCCCGTAACATAGTGGACGAGAGGTTGGCCGACCTCTAATAGCGCTATCCATACTACCTACTAATAGGAGACTAACAATGCGAATGTACGAACGGTACATCATACAACTATTATATACAATTAAGAACACTCCGAACATGGGAGAATTTGCACTGCTTCGAACAGGGGAGACTTTAAATTGAAAATGCTCCGTTCCCATAGGGAGACATTCTGCTCCGGACCGGGGAGGCTTTAAGTTGCTCCGAACAAGGGAGACTTTGTACGCTCCACCAATAAGGCGAGACTTTTAGGGTCATAGCAAGTACGGTCCAATAAGTTCAAACAAGTCATATGTTCGTAATTATGTTTAAGGATTTGTTTCAAGTTCAAATGTTCAAGTCAAAGAGTTCACAAAAGTAAGAATCAATTCAATTCAAGTATGGTTCATGCATTTCGCCCCAAAAATATAGCAAAACGTCAAAAGGGGGGTGTGATTACTCACTTGATGAATTGATGCGATGACAAAAGTGGTTACACCGAAAAATAGCGTGAATCTCGAAACTGACCTATTATGAATGATATGATATGTAATAAGTCATGATGTAATGTTATGCATGCAATTCGGATGATATTTATACCACTTATGAATTTTTGAAAACAATACTTTTCGTCGAAAATATAATCTCGTTGAAATTTCCATGAAAGTGACTAATACGGCCTCTAAAAGCTAGTCGTAAAATGGTGCACGTCGTGCGTTAGGAAACAAACTCAACAGTTTTTGGAAGCTCGTATCATTATCTCAAAGTTTTAGTACATGAATTTCCATCCTAGAGGTCTCGAACATAAAGAAAAATAGAGGTTAAGAATGGTACTTTAGTCCAAAGTATAGTTTAAGGATGTTTTTCGGCCAAGTTTGAGTAAACGTATTTAATTCATTACTACTCCGCTAATCAAATGGTCGGACATTTTGGAAAATATACTTGGCGAACTTACTTTTATTAGAAAACATCTCTTTATAAAAAGTTCTAATTCAATGTTAAAAACAACCTTTAACTTGGTCTCTAGTTTTTGCCGCAAAACTTGCCTAATAGAAATCAAGATAGTTTTTCTTATATGATAAAAGTTACGGCAACTTTTGTAAATGTGTATAATTTAATCGCTACAAATCCGTTTTCTACGTTTTAATGGTCTTTAGCTTTGTATCGAAGTATACTAACATATTTTTGACAAGTCGACATAATTTACAACGCCCAAGCTTAATTTTTGACTCGTACAGAATAAACAATGTTTGCTGAAATTCCAGAAATTTATATTTTTCGTCGCCAACTTGAAAAATTCATACCTTCTTCGTTATAACTCCGTTTTAATCCGTTCAAGCGGCCACGGTTTCGTTTTAAAGTATATTTTCTAAATATCTAGGCCAAAAATTTTTATCTACTGTCGGATTTTCGATTTCGAAAATAAGGACAGACCCTTTTGCAAACTCGTCGAAATGAGTTTTTCTCGCGCTAAACCTATTCTAACCCATTCAAAACAACTCCAAAGCTATTCTAATCCTACCATACACCTTTTTAGGGTGTCATGGGTTCCTAGACATCACCAAAAATAATATATAACAAGGAGTAATTATAGGATGGATTATATATATATAACACTTAAAAACCTTAAAAAGTGGTATAAACATCACATAACTTGCATGTTTCTCAAATAAAATGATATGACCATAATAATGAATGTGAAATAAAAACATGAATATGAATGCTTACAAGAAATATGATGAGGTTAAAGGACAATGGGTTTTTTCTAATCACCTTAGGTTTTTATTGCAAAACCTTGACAAAGAGTGATACTAGAGTTTAAAAAATCTTGTCTTGAAAAATTTTGGATGCTTCCACCTTGGTCCTTGTGATTGCCGGTTCAATGAGGAAGAAGAGAAAGAAATGGGTCTTGATCTTGTGAAATGATGAAGTATATGTTTGTAGATATTATAAAGTATAATACTTTAACTTAGGAGATATTTATGCAAATTTTAGATGAATCACATTAAGTGACTCACCCTCCCTTGTCGACAAGGGAGGTTTGTCACACATTGATATGTATTTTTATTTTTTTTATAAGTATAAGTGTAAGATTTTTGTGAGGTTAAATGTAGTTAAGTGATAACTTGTATACACATTTGAGTATTTAAGGTAGCGTTAGTTAAAAATAAATTTTCACGGGTCAAGATAAAATATATTGAGGTCATAAAAATTATAAAAATATATTTCTTGCAAAATTTGAGTGAAATAATAATAATCGTGTAGAATTTAAGAAAACCATCATAATTATATAAATATAACAATTTATATACAAAATAAATTTAAATCACTGGGTAAAGTCATAATATTATTTTTATAACTTAATATGAGTATAAAAATATTTCAGGATAATTTTTGGAAATATCAGATCAATTGTTCAAAATAATTAATTACGCGATAACGTTTATTTAATATGAAAATTATACGTTTAATGTAAAATGCAAAACCATGCATGAACTAATGTGATGACAATGATGTTAATGAAATGTAGACTAAACTTAGTCTATATGAAATGACCTCGATGATATGATCATGAATTCACAGCTAAACCATTTAGGTTACGTGAATTTGATACTCGTAAACCTAGTTTACGATAAACGATGAAATAGTAAATGTGAGAAATGACCGGAAATTGAGAATTGTGACAGTTTAACTCCGGTAGTATTTTCTTGCTTAGGAGAATTGACCAAAGGACCCAGGGAAGTAGGTTGCGAGGGTTGATAAGAATTGACCAAAGTACTATCAATCCCTCTCGTGAAAATTGACCAAAGGATCACATTCTGGAAAGCGGAACTTAAGAAGTTAGGGATGTGTGACTAATATGTTAGTGCCCGGGCACACATTGTTTTAAATCTGGCATGTAGGGAACTTAATGACTTGGTAATGCCTTTGATTTCAGGTAGGAATCTATGTGCAATAGGCTTAGACAAATTTACCAAAGAAGTCTAGCGAATCTAAACCCCACTTGAAGCGATAGGAAGTAATAATTATAAAACATAGACACAACATGATAGGATGAATAATTAGGTTAGCACACTTTCTCCTTATTGCTTACAACCTCGTTTATTTTCCGCATTTCATTTCTTGTTTATTAGTTTAACTAATCATTTATAATATTGATCTCTTTTAAAACCGTGACACTAGACTTAACTAGGATCCAAAACTACATAGCTCTTGGGAACGACCTCGGATTTACCACACTTTATACTATGCATGACCAGGTTCACTGCTCGTTAGTGCAATAGGTAGACCTTAGGTAGATGAGACCTTATAAATTTAAATCCTGGTCGGAAATCTTGCATCAAAGACTTTCCAGAAGTCTTTCCCGATGACTTGCCTGGACTTCCGCCAACTACACAAGTCGAGTTTCGTATCGACTTAATGTCGGGCGCTGCACTCGTGGCACGATCACCTTACAGACTAGCTCCTTCAGAGATGCAAGAGTTGTCGAACCAATTACAAGAACTCTTGGAGAAAGTGTTAATACAAATAAACCGTAAAAATGTTTGTTTATATTTAGTGATCTCGTTATGTTTTGTTGATAACAAATATAAAGTTATCATAAGTAAAATTATAAGAATACATGTTGTTTTGCAAAGTATATACATTTGGTCATTTACATAAAATGTTGTAATAAATAAATTGTTGTAATATAATATGTAATAGGATGGGTAATATCCAAGACCCATGACCCATACCCACGGAGTTAATCCATAACCCATGGCCCATTGCATGACATCATGCATGAAATCATGTTGGGTGTTATCCGTGACCCGTGACCCAATGTCCATGACCCAAGACCCATGACCCATTGTCTAGATACATTGTATCTTGTTGGGTACCGAGGACCCAAAGTCCATGACCCATGGATCATAACCCATAACCCATAACCCGGTTTCCAACCCAAAATCCGAATTGTTCTGACCCAAACTGCCGGATCCCAGGATTTGCACTAGCCGGATCCCTCTGGTGAGGGATCCGTCGGAACCGTGGGACAGAAGGCTTTTGTGCCTATAAATAGTGAGCCATTTCTTCATTGTTTCGCACCCTTATTCTTATAACTCTCTCATATATTATCTCACTCTCCTAACCTCTGATCATATGATCATTCTAGTAGTTCTTCTATCTTTTGTTGTGATTCTCATATAGGTCCTTCACAAAGGAGAGATCACGCTATACTACAAGTCATCTAAGCAAAGGGTCCTTGATTGATTTGTTCATCCACATGATTTCTGTAGCAAGATCTTGCAATTCATATTTCACATAGTTTTTGTGTAATAGTTGTGTAAAGGTTTAGTTCTACCTCATGGAAGAACTCGGTATTTAGCTTTGTACCGAAAAAAGTGTAAGCGACGTTGTGAGGCTTCTCCGCCAAGTTGAGGGAGCTTGTTGACATAGGTCTTGAACTCTCGAGTGGGGAACTTGGGGAGTGGAGTAGGGCAAGGAAGGTGTCCTTGTAACCGAACCACTATAAATCACTTGTGTCACTACTTTGTATCCTTTTACTTTACTTGCTTTCTTTACTTACTTGACTTATTGCTTCATAATATTTATCCATCCACACGAATTCACATAAGATCAAATCTAAATCTTTGAAACTTAAATTAAAATCGGTAAAACTATTCAACCCCCCCCCCTTCTAGTTTACAAAAGTTTTAAAGTAAATTGTATTTTAAAAACTTTTCAATCACAATGAGTTTTGAAAATTATAGAGAAGAGCAATCTATGAAATGACCTCCACTACTTGAAAAATAGTTTTATTTATTGGAAAAATAGATTTGAAACTTATGTGAAATCTAAAGATATTGATCTTTAATATATTATTGTTGAAGGTGATTTTCAAGCAACTGTAAAAGATGATAAAACTGGCAATGAAGAAAATATTTCTCATGATCGTCTCACCGAAGACCAAAAGAAAAAGCTTTCCAAAAATAGTGAGGCAAAAATGGTTTTATATAATGCCTTACCCAAAAAGGAATTTGAAAGAATTTCCATCCATAAAATCGGTAAAGAAATTTGGAATTCGTTGGTTGTAACACACCAAGGAAATCAACAAGTTAAAAACAACAAAATTGATTTGATTGTTCAACAATATGAACAATTTTCAATATTGGATGAGGATAGTATTGATAATTCTTTTGCTAGCTTTAATACTATTATTACTTCATTACAAACACTTGATGCGTCTTTTTCTAGTCGTAATCATATCAGGAGATTTCTAAGGGCGCTTCCATCAAAGTGGAGACCGAAGGTGACGACCATTGAAGAATCCAAATACTTTTCAATCCTCACTCTCGATGAACTCATAGGCATCCTAAAAGTCTACGAGCTCGTACTCGCTAAAGACTCTGTGGTCTCAAAGGAAAAGAAAGAGAAACATAAATCTCTTGCTTTAAAGGCCAAGAAAGTCTCAAGTGATGAAAAAACCTCATCTTCGAAAAGTAAGGATGAAGAGTATGCAATGGCGGTACGCGACTTCAAGAAGTTCTTTCGGAGAAAAGGAAGATATGTCAAGCAGCCTTATGACGACAAGAAAGGGTTGCGGAAAAGAAAAGATGACAAGAAAGTGAAGGATGAACGCAAGTGTTTTAAATGTGGGGATCCAAATCACTTCATTAGTGAGTGCCCCAAACGTGAAGAAGAAAAGGCGTTCGTGAGTGGTTCGTGGGGAATGAGTGAGGAAGAAAAGGAAGAAACTTGTCTCATGGCAAAAGACTCCAATGAGGTATGTTCTGACTCTCTATATTATAGTAGTTCATCATTAGATGATGAATCCTTACATCTTGAATAAGATAAGCTTTGCAAAATTAGTCTCAAGGTAATTAACAAAAAGTAGATTTTGAAGACTAAAAATGAACTTTTAGAAAAGGAAGTTCTTGAACTAAAATATAAATTAAAAGAGATTAGAAAAGGGAAAAGAAGTAAGTAGTGAATGCAAGCTTTGTGTAGAACTTCAAACTCTAGTTGATCACCTTGATTTTAAAATTGCTAGGCTAAGTACTAATTACCTTGATAAGATACTTGATAGTGTTAAAACATGTAATAATCAAAAAAGTCTAGGCATTCAACCACATATTGCGTCAACTAGCGAGATTAAGGAAACACAATTAGTTAAAGCAATTGAAAAACTAGCTATTGTAGTCCCGGATCCAACGGATCCCTTGAAAAAGGATTCGGCTAGTGTAAATTTAGGGATCCGTGGGTCTGTAGCAGTAAACAATAGAAATAACGCAACCACTTCTTCTAGAACCGATTTTGTTATTGTTAACTTAAAGAAACCAACCCATGTTACTGTTAGAAATGTCAAACAACCACCTCCCCTAAAACAAAGTCAAAGTTTTATGAAAAATAAAGGTCCATTGTTTTCTAAACCAAACACAACTATAAGAAGGCCAAACAATATTTATCCTAGAAGTAACCACCATCAAATGGGATGGAATCCTAACACACAAAATGGTTTTCCATTTCAAAACTATACACCTTGGAATACTATCTCACCATTTTTGTATATGCCTCATATGAATGAAATGTATAACACCAATGGACCCATGAACAAATGGGACCAAACTTTTGAGTTAATTGTTTTCTTAGGTGTGCCTAAAGGTTGACTTGGATCTGGACGAATGGATCAAGGATTGCGGGTGCACAAGGCATATGACCGGTAATAAAGCATTGTTCTCCACATACGATTCTTTCAATGGAGGAAATGTGATATTCGGAAATAGCAAGAGCAAAATCATCGGTAAAGGTACAATCTCTCACAAATCCTTGACCATTAAAGACGTACGTCACATAGAAAACCTAAACTTTAATCTACTAAGTATAGGTCAAATATGTGATAAAAAGTGCGACGTATTCTTTAGCGAAACCGGTAGTAAAATCTTGAAAAATGGTATTACTATAGGAAGAGGCATTAGAAAACATGGAGTCTATGTTATTAAAATTGGAAATGAACCAAAATACAAGCTTTTTCTTACCTCTATGGATGATACTTCGACCTTATGGCATTGAAGATTGGGTTACGCCAATATGCAACTTCTTCAATCGCTATCATCCAAAGAACTTGTAAGAAACCTGTTAATACAAATAAACCATAAAAATGTTTATTCATATTTAGCGATCTCTTTGTGTTTTGTTGATAACAAATATAAAGTTATCATAAGTAAAATTATAAGGATACATGTTATTTTTGTAAAGCATTTACATATAGTCATTTAACATAAATTGTTGTAATAATTCATTTGTTGTAATAGTTTATTGGGATGGGTAATATCCAAGACCCATGACCCATACCCATGGAGCTTGATCCATAACCCATGACCCATTGTATGACATCATGCATGAAGTCATGTTGGGTATTATCCATGACCCACGACCCATTAACTAGATACATTGCATCTCTTTGATTCATTGTATCTTGTTGGCTCATACCCATGACCCATGACCCGGTTTGCAACCCAAAACCCGGACTGGTACAACCAGTTTGTCAGATCCCTTGGATTGCACTAGCCGAATCCCTCTAGGGAGGGATCCGTGGGAACCGTGCTATAGTTGAGATTTGTGCCTATAAATAGTGAGCCATTTCTTCATTGTTACTTACCCCCTCTTCTTACAAACTCTCTCATATATTCTCTCCTTCTTCTAATCTCAGATCTCTTAATCGTTCTAGTAGATCTTCTTTCTTTTCTTGTGATTCTCATATAGGTCCTTCTCAAAGGCGAGATCACGATATAGTACAAGTCATCCAAGCAAGGGGTCCTTGGTTGATTTGTTCATCCACAAGATTTTTGTAGCTAGATCTTCTATCTCATATTTCATATAGTTGTTGTGTTATAGATGTGTTGGTTTGGTCCGCCGTGTTAAGGACTCGGTATTTAGCTTTGTACCAGAAAAAGTGTAAGCGGCGTCGTGAGGCTTCTCCGCCGTGTTGAAGGATCTTGTTGACATAGTGCTTGAACTCTCGAGTAGGAGACTTGGGGAGTGGAGTAGGGCAAGGAAGGTGTCCTTGTAGCGGAACCACTATAAGTCACTTGTGTCACTACTTTCTATCCTTTACTTTACTTGCTTTCATTACTTACATTACTTATTGCTTCATACTTTCTATCCATCCATACGAATTCACATAAAATTGAATCTAAAGTTTTTGAAACTAAACTTAAAATCGGAAAAACTATTCAACCCCCCTGCTAGTTTTCCACAATTTTTATCAGATCAAGGTTTACAAAAGTTTTAAAGTAATTTGTATTTTAAAAAAAATTCGATCACAATGAGTTTTGAAAATTATAAAGAAGGGCAATCTATGCAACGACCTCCACTACTAGAAACAAATGGTTTTATTTATTGGAAACATAGATTTGAAACTTATGTGAATTCAACAGATATTGATCTTTGGTACATCATTGTTGAAGGTGACTTTTAAGCAACTACAAAAGATGATAAAACCGACAATGAAATAAACATCCCTCATGATCGCCTCACCGACGATCAAAAGAAAAACCTTTCCAAAAATAGTGAAGCTAAATTGGTTTTATATAGTGCTTTACCCAAAAAGGAATTTGAAAGAATTTTTATGCTTAAAACCTCTAAAGAAACTTGAAATTCTTTAGTTGTAACTCACCAAGAAAATCAACAAGTTAAAAACAATAAAATAGATTTATTTGTTCAACAATGTGAACAATTTTCAATATTTGATGAAGATAGTATAGATAATTCTTTTGCTAACTTTAATACTATTATTACCTCATTACAAGCACTTGATGAGCCTTTTTCTAGTCGTAATCATGTCAGGAGATATCTAAGGGCACTTCCATCCAAGTGGAGATCAAAGGTGACGGCCATTGAAGAATCCAAAGACTTGTCAATCCTCACTCTCGACGAAATCATAGGAAATCTAAACGTCTATGAGCTTGTCCTCTTTAAAGACTCCGAAGCCTTAAAAGAAAAGAAAGAGAAGCACAAATCTCTTGCCTTAAAAGCCAAGAAGGACTCAAGCGATGAAGAAACCTCTTCTTCAGAAAGTGATGACGAAGAGTATGCCATGGCGGTAAGGGATTTCAAGAAGTTCTTTAGAAGAAAAGGAAGATATGTCAAGCAACCATATGATGACAAGAAGGGATTCCGAAAAGGGAAAGACGACAAGAAAGCAAGGGACGAACGCACATGTTTTAAATGTGGGGACCCTAATCACTTCATTAGTGAGTGTCTCAAGCGTGATGAACAAAACGCGTTCGTAAGTGGTTCGTGGGGAAAGAGTGAGGAGGAGAATGAAGAAATTTGTCTCATGGCAAATGACTCAAACGAGGTATGTCCCAAATCTCTTTATTATGGTAGCTCATCATTAGATGATGAATCATTGCATCGTGAGTATGATTAACTTTGCAAAATTAGTCTAAAAGTAATTAACAAAAATAAGATTTTGAAAAACAAAAATGATCGTTTAGAAAAGGAAATCATTGAGTTAAAAGATAAATTAAAACATTTAGAAAAGGGGAAGAAAGTAGATGGTAAATGTCAACTTTTTGTTTAACTTCAAACGTTAGCTGATAATCTTGATTCCAATATTGCTAGAATGAGTACTAATACTCTTCATATAATACTTGATAGTGTTAAAACGGGAAATAATCAAAAGGGTTTCGGTATTCAGCAACTCACTACGTCAACTAGCGAGATTAAAGAAACACAATTCGTTAAAGCTATTGAAAAACAAGCTACTGCAGTCACGGATCCCACGGATCCCTTGAAAAAGGAACCGTCTAGTGTAAGTACAGGGATTCGTGGGTCTGTACGAGCAAATAGTAGAAATAATGTAGCTACTTCATCTAGAACCGACTTTTTTATTGTTAACAAGAAGAAACCAACCCACGTTACTGTTAGAAATGTCAAACAACCACCTCCACTAAAACAAAATAGAAGTTTTATGAGAAACAAAGGTCTGTCGTTTCCTAAACCAAACACATTTATAAGAAGACCAAATAATGTTTATCCAAGAAGTAACCACCATCAAATGGGATGGAATCCTAATGTACAAAACGGTTTTCCATTTCAAAACTTTACACCATGGAATGCTTTCTCACCTTTTCCATATATGCCTAACATGAATGAAATGTATAACACTAATGAACCCATGAACAAATGGGGACCAAAATTTTGAGTTAATTATTTTCTTAGGTGTGCTTAAAGGTCGACCTAGATCCGGATGAATGGATCAAGGATAGCGGGTGCACGAGGCACATGAACGGTAACAAAGACTTGTTTTCCACATACGAATCCTTCAATAGAGGAAATGTGGTGTTTGGTAATAGCAAGAGCAAAATCATCGGTAAAGGTATAATTTCTCATCAATCCTTAACCATTAACGATGTTTGTCACGTAGAAAACCTAAACTTCAATCTTCTAAGTATAGGACAAATATGTGATAAAAAGTGTGACGTACTTTTTAGTGAAACCGGTAGTAAAATATTGAAAAACGGTATTACTATAGGAAGGGGCATTAGAAAACATGGAGTCTATGTCATTAAATTTGTTAATGTACCAAAAGAAAAACTTTGTCTTACTTCTATGGATGATACTTCGACCTTGTGGCATCGAAGATTGGGTCACGCCAATATGCGACTTCTTCAATCGCTATCATCTAAAGAACTAGTAAGAGACCTACACAAATTAAAGTACGAACATCATTTTTGTGATGCTTGTAACATAGGAAAGCAAGTCCATGCTAGTCACAAAGCTAAAAATATGGTCTCTACTACTAAGTGTTTAGAACTACTTCATATGGATTTATTTGGTCCATCCGCTATTCAAAGTTATGGAGGTAACTTCTATACTTTGGTTATAGTGGATGATTACTCTGGGTACACATGGACTAAATTTTTAAAGAATAAAACTGAAACGTTCGATTACTTTGAAATATTAAGTAAGAAAATCCAAAGGCAACTAGGAAGTCCTATAGTGTCTATTAGAACGGATCATGGTAGGAAATTTGATAATGAAGTGCAATTCGGAGCATTTTGTGATGCTAATGGTATTACTCACAATTTCTCGGCTCCTCGCTTTCCACAATCAAATGGGGTAGTTGAAAGGAAAAATAGAACCCTACAAGAAATGAGTCGCACCATGATTAATGAGCAATCTATTCCTCAAAAAAATTGGTGCAATGCCGTAGACACATCAACTTACATACTTAACCATGTCCTAATTAGACCATTCTTAGGTAAAACTCCATACGAGTTACTTCGAGGCAAAAAGCCTTCGCTAGAACACTTTAGAGTCTTTTGTAGTAAATGCTTCTTACTCAACACTAAAGATTACCTAACCAAATTTGATCCTAAATCTACCGAAGGTATCTTCTTAGGTTACTCTCCTAACAGTAAAGCTTATGTTATACTAAATAAAGAAAAAATGAAGGTTGAAGAATCCTTAAACATAAAATTTGATGAAAGTCCCCCTAAACCTACCCAACCACTTGTCGACGACGAAATAATCGAAAGTGAAGCCATAGAAATCAAGGAAAATATAAATAAAGAAGATGAACCATTAAACAATGAAATCATCAATATTAAAGAGTCTAAAGATCATCCCGTAGAAAAGGTTATAGGAAAGTTAAATGAAAGAACCTTAAGATCTCAAGTCCGAAACCAAAGTAGTTTATTTTGTTTTGTCTCAACCATAGAACCTAAAAATACGCAAGAAGCCATAAAAGATGAAAGTTGGTTAATGGCTATGTAAGAAGAGTTAAATCAATTTGTTTCTAACGATGTTTGGACACTTATCCCTCCACCTAATAACCAAACCATAATCGTAACTAAATGGGTATATAAAAACAAGTTAGATACAAACGGTGTAGTGTCTAGAAACAAAGCTAGACTTGTTTCCCAAGGGTATAATCAACAAGAAGGCATAGACTTTGATGAGACCTATGCTCCCGTGGCTAGAGTAGAGTCTATGTAACACCCCAACCCGATAAGGGTAGAAGTATCACAGTATGGTGTCATATTAGAACATACATAATGAACATAAATCACACAGCGGAAGTCTTATAATAAATCTCAAAAGAATTCAAGTCAACAAGACTTATCAATACATAGATACCAAAGGAAAACTCTAAATGAAAATATAATAACAAAATCAAATGAAGTCTAAGATGACTAGGCATGGTCTCTATATCAGCTCATCTCTCAACCCCAAACAATCCCCAGCTCCTAGCTTATGTACCTGCCGCAGGAAAAGAAATGCGGCTGAGCTTAAAAAGCCCAGTGAACAGATATAACGATACAATAATAATAATACTGAACTGAGAACAAAGTAAGGGAAGTCAGTCAATAAATATGGTATATCAAAGGAACAGAGTAGGGTAAATGAAACATAGGAAAAGGGGTCAGTTATCCACCACGAGCCAACAAAACAAATCAAATCAAATCATATATCCATAGTAGCCTGTAGTAACCAATAGTAACCATAACAGATATAACAGACATGGAGTGATCAACTCCTAGATTGTGAAGACGCGTATTGCACACGACATCATTCACCAGACAAATCATAATATATCAGATAACAGAACAAATCTAGGATGCATCCATACGCCCCTGCAGACAGATAGTGGCCATACAATATATATCGAGCTCATAATCAGATAACAGAAAGGGACGGTGTGGAACATCACTCAACCACACTAAAGTCATGCCATTGGTGCATCAATGACACGGACATGGAACCCCCATGCCTAGTGATAGCTCGGGTCTCAAACTGACAGGTCAAAGCAAAAGGTCCACAGTATACAATATGTGAGTCAATCATAATCAAAGTTCAATATCATTAGTTCACAATTCAGAGGTTCATAGCAATGGTCCAATATTAAAGGCTCAGTATCAAAGGTTCAGAAACAGAGGTCCAGTAACAGAGGTTCAATATCAGAGGATCAATAGTAAAGGAATATCATAAGCGAAACAAAGTCGAAAGATCAGAAAGTCATGAGAAACCCCTACTGAAAAGGGATAGAATATATGTACCTTGCGAGAAACAAATGGAATGAGAGTAACGGAAAGTAAATGAAAGGGAACCACTTCATGCCTTCTTCAACGAATCTACACTGTTTCGTGTTCATATGATACTTATTAGCTCATTTAATGTCATAACGGATTTATTGCTTAAGATGAACCGCATTAATATTCTTAGGTTTTATTTGGGTTAAACGTATTCTTGTTTTAGTAATAAACCGAATTAAATATTTTAGGGTTACACCGATTTAGACACAAAAATTACAACCATAACTCTATTTGAACAACCACTCAAAACACCCATATAAACACACTATAATGCCAACTACATGAGACCCATAAGAGTAATTTAACACGCCATCTTTTAATGTCCAAATCAATTATACTAGACACATCAACTAACATATGAGCTCATCCATAAAATAGATATACAAAACGAAACTCTCACATTTAATTACAACTTATAAACTATGTTTAATAAATGGTCATGCAAATACATTTATCACCATATCTTACATTTCATGCCATTTATAATTCTTAAACTTACATCCGATTCGTAATAGATGGTGGTTTAAGGTTCTACCATAAATGATGTTATAACAATATTTCTTGAAGTAAAGTTATAGGTAACTACATGTCATCAAACTTTATTATGAAAAAATATGATACAACATACTTATGGACTAAACTATGTTTACTAATCCATGCAAGGTTTACCTCATTAGTTTGCATTATAAGAACATGCTTCTACCATGCACAACCAGACAAACAATCACATGTAACGACACAACTAAGACTCACAGATTAATGACATGCGAGACACACACATGCAGGCATAATCGACCATAAAAGTTTACGAGACACAAGGAGGTTTAATGAGACCCACAATACCAAGCGTGACCATGGTCTAACCATATTATTATTACACCTCTAATCCATATTATTCAGTTTGCAAACATGATTAACCACCACACACACCCACACCAAGCACACCAGACCTGATCAAGAAACACATCCGACTTAAATCTCGCACCCATAATCCCTTGAATAAACTCTACACAACCCGACATAAGTTACAACACCAGCAGCCCAACATAAAATCACACGCGACATGCAACATACATATATCTCTTAAACAAACGAGTCGATAGCAGATTCATGGGTTTCCAGATTAGTGCCATGTTAATGTGTATTTAATACCGATTTTAATCACCAAGTTTAAGCTTCCACGAGTTAGTTTTATAGGACTGATTCGAATGGAGAACCAAACAAGAGTCGACATATATTTATTTAGAGTTTCAAGATTTTGAAGCGTATGCGTTATTATACATGGTTCATGACAACCTGATTTATAAGATTTGTATAGCATGATTAGGTTCTGATTTTATGTATATATGAGGGTCGTATGGCTGAAAACAGAAAAGAAGATGATGAATACCTTTGCAGCATGTGAAAGGAGTAAGAAAACAAAGATCAAACGCCAACTAATTCAGCACCCTTGTGCCCTAGACTTCACGACCAGCAGCAACAGTATTAAACCAACGACAAGGCCAAGTAACCCTTCGTACCACACACGAATTCAGCCCGTACAAGCAGCCTTCAAACCCTTTCTTTGGAGCTTTGGTGTCGACATAAAAAATGGAGGAGGGAATTGTTTGTTTGCCGTAACTTTTCTTGGGGAGACTAGGGTTTCTTGTGGTGAAGAATTGAATGAGATATGGGAATATTTTAAATGTGATATGGTGAGTTAAGTTAGGAGAAAAATAAGGGAGCCTAGGCGTTTTCTTCTTGCCGAATTAAAGGGATTAGGGGACCAATTCTCACATTTTATTTGCTTACTAAAACTACATTGCAACCTTTATTTATTTGGTCTAGTAATGTACATGTAACATTTCAATGTGTCATATTCATTTATGAATTAATGTAACTTTTATATTCAATGTATTGGGTAACCATTATAATTAAATGTCCAATTAAAATTAGCGAGCTCATTTTATGGTACGGATTATTAGTTGAGGGCATTATGGTCTTTTAACGCGTTCACAATTTTAGGGTTTTACAGTCTATAAGAATACTTCTTGCTTATGCTTGTTCTAAAGATCTTAAGCTTTTTCAAATGGATGTTAAAAGAGCATTTCTAAATGTTTTCATTAATGAAGAAGTCTATGTAGCTCAACCTCCGGGCTTTATCAATATCGAAAAACCTAATCACGTGTACAAATTAAAGAAAGCTCTCTACGGTCTTAAATAAGCCTCAAAGGCTTGGTATGATAGACTCAAATCATTTTTAATCAAAAACAACTATACCATGGGGTTAGTTGATAATACTCTTTTCACAAAGAAAAAGGAATCACATATAATTATTGTTTAAATATATGTGGACGATATTATATTCGGATCGACTTGTCAAGACATGTGTGATGATTTCTCAAAAATCATGCATGATGAGTTTGAAATGAGTATGATGGGAGAATTAAGTTTATTTCTTGGTCTACAAATCAAACAAGTAGAAGATGGTATTTTCTTTAATCAATCCAAATACATAAAAAAAAATGCTAAAGAAATTTGGTTTATAAGAGTCAAAACTCATAAGAACACCAATGTCATCCGATACTAAACTTAGAAAAGATGAATACGGTGAATTCGTTGATAACACCAAATACCGTGGCATGATTGGTAGTTGTAAGATATAGGATTTCACAAACACATAAAACCAAATCCATATGGGGCGTATACAATGTTTTAGAGAGAGAAAGTTCTAGAGAGAGAAAGGGAAGAGAGTTGGGAACTATGTGAAATAAAGAAAAATTGTATTGAAGCTCCAACCCTCTACCTTGGGAGGTAGAGGGTTTTTATAGTATTCTTACAAGACTCGCCTCCTACAGGTTGTGGATTAGGCATACAGTGGGTAAAGACCCGTCCGTCCTCAATGGTGTTACTTAACTAAATACTAACTAATATTAAATGACTACGACTACGAGCTTTCTAATGATTACATATACTTGAGGTGACCGATACTTTAATGACTGAATTTTATAATTCCTGACAATCTCCCCCTAAGGGAGGTCACCTCAAATTACACAGAATACAAACAGATATTACATTAAGATAATTCTTGGATTCTTGTTTAAGTTCATTGCTTTATAGCTCGTAGTCTTTGATTCTTCATGTTTTGCATGTTTGGATAAGTCAAGTGGAGGTCTTTAACTGATCCACCTAATGATGAGTTTTGAGCCAGTTTTGAGATCATCAGCTTGCATAAATCTCTGACTCTTCCATTGTAGTGTTGACATTACGTGATGTTGTGATAGTGGACCGACATGCTCACATTTTGGATCATGATTTCTTCTCATCAGAGTAGCAGAAGCTTTAGTTGATTCATGATATTTGCAGCAGCGTAGCAGAAGCATGGAGTGATAATATCAGAGTCATTGATGCACTAATCATGATTTCTTTTGAAGTGAATGTGATGTGTGAGCATGCGGCTATGGATTGACCTCTCCATTCTGATCAGCTGCAAACGTTGGGTGTACCTGCATACAACAGTTAGAAATAAAGCACACGAAAGTTTCTTTGATTACTTTCATTGAATTGAGGTACACGGCCCACAGTTCCCCGTTGATCAGTACAAGTACTGCCTGTGATCAGGTATAATTCCGAAGAATCTCCTTGACAGGGTTTCGCAGCTGCTTTAGCTGTTCTCAGACCGGAACGTCTCAAAGAAGACAACATGGAGTGAGTGAACCAGCGAACTTGAGATTCACTGATTGATGAAAAGAGATTTGAAAAACAATCGTGTACTGCTCAAAATAAAGTGTTTTTGCAATACAACGAAGGTTTTAAGGAAAATCAATTATCAATCATAAACACCATTTAATTTTGAAATATTAATACACAGTCGATGTGCTAGAGAAAAGAATTTTAAGCACAATGACTAGTTTTTCAAAGATATCCGTCAATCCATATCCTGAACCAGGATTGATTCAAAAATTATGAATCGCCCCATTGTTTCTGTTCAGTTGAGACATGGTTGATCTATTGGATAGATCTCACATGCCACCTACCAAGAGCTTGTTTGATGTTGGCTCTAGAAGGCTTTACATCTTTATTGTGAATATGTTTACATATCACTCAGATGTTCTGGCAATACTACAAGGATAATGCGTAGGACTCTTAAAATATATTCTCTCTTTTCACATTGTGTGAAACAAAGAGTCTTCATAGTCAGTGTCCTAAAGAGATTTAGTTGATGATCTCGTGGCTCTAGACTCAATTGTGCACATTTGGTTCCTATGTCGGAGACTAGGGAGAGGGTCTCCTTCTTCAATATCAACTATCTCTAAGAGAAAGTCGATAGATTATGTAGGTTCCCCGTGAGAATGAAACAAGACCTTTTAAGAGGAACTTGAGTAGCTTGGGAAGTTTAGTGCAGTGCGTCACTGGGTCTATGACGTCTTGTCTTCAATACCAATGTTACCTTAGTAACCACCGGTAGCATATGTATTAAACCCGGTTTCTGCCCTAGGGTTGAATAATTGGAGGGCTATTTCTTTTCACCCTTTTTCACATTCATTTCTTTTCCATTCTTCAACCCCTTCAGTGCTTAGCGAGACTTCATTACTAGAACCTTGTTGGGTTTATTCCAGTTCTAGCTCTATCTCAGTCCGCACTCTTCCCATTTCTCATTTTTCTCCTTTTTTCATCATACCTAAGGACTCTACACTATCTAGTGGATTGTCCCTGGGTAGATCCCTCCGGCTCTGGCAGGATCGTGGGAACAAGTACCTAACCTAACCATCCTTATATCACCATTCATAAAGTAAATTTAGTCGGTCTTTTTGGTATTGTTCATCAGCCATTGGAACCAATTGAAAACCATTTGAAAAACAATCCAGATACTTGTGATTTATCATCAAATCATTTTGTACCTGAATCGTTTTTGATATTTTAGAAAACTGCTCCCCCTCAACATGTGCATTGTATGTTTGAAATCATTTTGGCACATGGAGGAAAGAAGGAGAATTCACTTCTTTGATAAATATTTCCTAAAAATATCGACATTACTTTCCCGATCAAAATCAGTGTTTTACAAACATTTAAAGATGTTTTCGGGAAAGAATGTGGTTTCCAAAAATTTGCTCCCCCTCAATATGTGCATCGAGATTTGAAAGAGTTTTGCACATATTAGGGAAAACCTGCACTTTGGAACAAATTAATCATGTTTCAATCCTTTTTGGTTTAAAATAGATGCTCCCCCTTAACATGTGCATGGAAAAATTTGAAATCGTTTGGCACATGAATAGAGGAGAGTTTGCTAAACATTTATAAAACCAATTATCGAATTATCAGTTTAAATCCAATTTAAATCACAAATTCTCCCCTGATCACAATTTTCAAATCATTTGAGATTTGTGATCTTTATAGATTTAAATCGTTTTTGTGAACTTTTGAGGAGAATAGTGACTTGCTTTTGAAAAAACATTTTAACTGATAAGGGTCGGATTTTGAGACTTTAAACTCTATTGATCAATCATGCATAAATATCTTTTGAAAAACATAACAATAGCCAAGGTCTTGAACTATTTGTATAAAACATTGTTCATTTTGATCGTCCAAAAGTAGACCTTGCTTGTTTAAGTGCCAATTGATTGAAAAATACACTTTTTGATTCGATTGAAATCATTCTCCCCCTCAATCAATGACATAGGTTATTGATTGAGAGATAGAGATTTTCACAAAGATAAGCCCGGATGATTTTCAAGAATAGAGTCTGAGGTATTTTCAAAGCAATTTTGTGTTTCATAAGATGACAAATATTTTTCAGAAGAATCATTAGACGAAAAAATATTTGGAAAGAAAACATTTTTCTTTTTGGTGACAAACATTTGTTTTAAGAATCAGAGCGTGAGATTTGAAAAATAAGATTAAGCATGGCTCTGTTCTTTCCTTTTAAAACGGGTTACTGCCTGAAATGACAATAAACCACCATTTTTCTCCGTCTCATTTATTTTGTTGTTAAAAAGCAATTTATGTACATTCGAAGAACATCTAAAAACCCGTGACATTCTTTGAATGTCAACACAAAGTCCGTAGATGATATCGAATAAAGAAAAAACATGACAAAATAACAATATATTTTTTTGAATAAATATACACAAGAGATAAATGAAGAAAAATCATTTACTCCTCGTCTTCCTCTTGAAGACGTCTGAGTGTTTCCTGTTGTAGGCTCTTTAGACCAACTCGTGGGAGGATAAACTCAAAACGTTCTCTAGGAAGAGCTTTGGTGAAGATGTCCGCTAACTGGTATTCAGACCTCACAAAATAGAGTTCTACCACACCTTTTTCCACTTGTTCCCGAATGAAATGATGTCGAATGTTGATGTGCTTTGCTCTTGAATGTTGAACGTTGTTGCAAGAGAGAGCAATGGCACTTTTGTTATCACAATACAGAGGGATTTTGTTGAATTCAAAGCCATAGTCAGATAATTGGGATCTCATCCATAGGATTTGAACACAACAAGATGACATGGCTATGTATTCAGCCTCTGTAGAGGATATAGAAGTACTCATTTGTTTCTTTGAAGACCAGCTCACAAGCTTATCACCTAAAAACTAAGCACCTCCAGACATACTTCAACGTGTATCTTGACATCCTGCATGGTCAGAATCTGTATAGGCTGTTAGTGACATACCGGTGTCCTTCGAGTACCAAAGTCCCATGTTGATGGTTCCTTGGAGATACCGAAAGACCTGTTTAACCGCTTCAAGGTGCTTTTTGGTAGGCTTAGCCTGGTATCTAGCACACATGCATACAACGAACAAAATATCAAGTCTACTGGCTATGAGGTACATCAGGGATCCTGATGAGTATGTAAATACTCATCATTTTCGTACAAAATAAACTGCAAAATCATCTGAAAACACTCAGAAACACATCAAAATGATCAAAATATCACAAATCAGTGTTTTATGAGTTTTAAATGCAAAATTATCAAAATCAGATGAAAAACATATCAAATTTGCAAAAATTGCAGTTTTAGTCCCCCAAGTTTACAAAATTGTCAAAAATAGTCCCTGAGCCAAAATTTCAAGAGAAAAGTCACCAAAGGTCTTTTTAAAATCATAAATTGTCATATTTAGTCCTTTGGTGAAAAATCTAAAAGTTTTGAGAAAATTACAGTTTTAGTCCCTGGACTTTCAAATTGGTCAAAAGTAATCCTTGGAATTTCAAAATTGTTCAAAATAGCCCTTGGATTATTTAAACTTGGCAAGTCTAACCCTTTTGACTACTCTTCATAAGTTACATATTTGGTCCCTCAGTTTTGGAGTTTTACATCTTTGGTCCTTGTTGTATTAATACTTTACAAACCAAACGGACTCAAATAACTCCCCAAGCCCAATCCTAAACCTTTGGCCCAAAAACCTTTACCCGGTCCCTTGACCCGACCAACCCACTATTTAAAATAGACAAAACCCGCCCCCAATCTTGTCTCCCCGACAACAATGTCTACCCCTGCAACCCTCCACCTCTAGCCACCAAAACCACTCTACCTCACCATTTGTCTCCCCCCTCCTCACCTACCCATCCCACCACATTAAATGCAAAGCTTTCCTGTCCCAGATATCCAAAACAAAAAATGGCGCCAAAATTGCATAAATGGCTAGGATTGCTTCTGCACATCCAAGGGTCCAGATTGTTGCTGGGATTTGTTCAGAATGAGAGAGAAAGAAGCATGAAGCTTATAAGAGGCCAAGATGAAGCAAGTTAGATAGTTAGTCTTAGTTTCTTAAGTTTGTATGTCGTATTTCAATTTTCTTAGTCTAAAATAGCTTGTACTTGTATTTTCAAGTTCCTGTGTATTCAAATTAATCATTTCAGTGTATTGCAACTCAGTTTTAATCTCAATTCAAGTGATAAGTACAATCTCATTTTTCTGTGTTACTGTTAGAATTTGCAAAATCTAAATCTGAATCTCAAGCTTCAATGAGCTTCTTTATAAGTTAAAACAAGCTTATACTAGCTTATAATAGCTTTTTATAAGCCTTTGTTTAAGTTTGGAACAATATTTGAATCTAGTCAACAAAAGTCAAAGAAAGGAGCAAAATGGGTACTGAGAAGGAATTGGGTGATTCAAAGGTGGAAATAGGTTGAATTGGTAGCCAGTGGGTTGGATTAGGATAGTGGTTTCTTGGTTTCATGTGTGGCGGGCCATAGTGGTCTTGGACCTCTTGTAAGTGATTCTCAAGATTTTTGCATATACTTTGTTTGTGGCCATAATCTGTTAAAACATGTTCAGTCTGTGTTCATTAAGTTAGAATAACTTAGATTGATCAATAAAATTAGCTATATTAGAAATTGGATTAGATTTAATCATAAATTGGAAGTTAAAAGGGGTGTTTGGCTCATTAGGTTTAACTGTTCTCAAGGGTTGTGCAGTGAGTCATTTCTGCTTGTTCATGCTTGTTAGACTCAATTGAGTCTTTACCTGTCTTACTTTTGTGTTTAGTACTCAAAAAAAGTCAAGATCCACTTTAAGCAATCTCAACAGTGGACTGTTGAGATTTTGGAAAATCAAAATCTTATTTTGTGATTAAAAGTAATAAACAAAGGTTGTAAAAGCTTCATTTTATCATAACACACTATAATCAAGCATCAAATCGGATCTAAAGCTCAAGAAAGTCAAAGTTACAACTTCTTTCAAAAGTCAAAAACATGTTTTCTGCAGATCTTGCAGATTGAGCACAGTCCTCATTAAAGGTTTTCAAGTTCTGATTTTTGGGATACAAGTAGTCCTCTAGGTGGTTTCCAAGACCTAATATCTGTTTTTTCTTTAAGATTTTTGGATAAGCTTGGGCATAAGCCCAAAGTGAGGGCCAGTTGCCCTGCTCCCCTGTCTCAGCATCAGCTGAGATTTTCTCAGCTTTTGTGCAGCTTGCACAAAGCTCATAATAGCTTGTTAAGGTCTGGTACTTTGGATTTGAATAGCCACTTAGGTCTAGTTGAGATATCAATAATTGGTTTTTAGTTTAGAGCTTATTTGGTTGCTTATTTCTGGTCTGCAAGTAAGCACCATAATCTGTTTTAGCTTAATATCACAATCATCAAATCTGTGTTAGTTGGCTAATCAGTAGTTATAACTTGTTGATTTGAATCTCATTTGGTCACTTTTAGTTAATCATAGCTTCTGTTCTAGTGTGGTAGCTTATTTTAATCATTTGGCTTATTTTGTGCTTATTTCAATAAACACTATCACATCAGTTCCATAATCTTGTATACAAGTGCCTGTTTTTCTAATTTTCATAGCTTCTTATCATTATTTTAGAGTTTCCCTGAATTTTTCAGATTTTTATAAGCTGTTTTGCTATTTTTCCTATTTTTAATTAGTTTTTAATACTTTTTAAATAGCATTTAATACAAAAAAATTAGAAAAAGGTTCAAAAAAATAAGTTTTCATTTTTCTCAGGCTTAGATAAATATAAAAAGTAGAAAAAGTAATTTTCTAGATTTTTCATAGCTTATTTGGTAATTTTTAGTAATTTAATTAGTTTTTAATAGTTTAAAATTCCTAGAAAATAGAAAAATAGTCACAAAAATACAAAAATAGTTTTGAAAAGTCTATTTTGATATTTTAGACTTTTCCATTTCATAATTTTATTTTTCTAGCTTAATTTCCTATTTTCTTGCATTTTAGGTAATTAATTAATAGTTAAAAATAGTTTTTAATTAGATAATTAGTTTTAAAAATAATTTTCTTTTTCTAAATATTTTCTTTTATCATTAGGTTTATAAAAACATCATTTTCATATTTTTAGGGTTAATATTGAATTAGTTTCACTTTTTATTTTGTACGTCGCGTAGATTTTAATTTAAACGTACGTTTTAGGTTTTAAACGTTCATCACTTTAAATATAGTGATAGCGTTTATTTAATAGGTTTTATCTTTTTAATTTTCTTTAATTTGCATTTAAGGCGTTTTTAATTTGTTGGATTTTCCTTAGTTATAATAATCACAGTATCCTTTTTCATTCAAATTTCTCGATCACTAGACGTTGATTGATCCATTGCATAGCTCGCTGGGACATAACGACCCGGGGAGACTCTATACTCCTCTAATCTTAATTGCATTAGTGTTTGAGCAGTTTTTAGTCTTTTAGACTTGACTGTTTAGCACCGATCAAATTTTGGCGCCGCTGCCGGGGAGCTGTGCTGATTTATCTCCCGTTTTAGCAGATTAGTTGTTTGAATCCTCACTCATTGTTTATATCATCATTCTTTGTATATATATATATCCATATTTTCTTCTAAAAAATCCAAAAACCCAAAAACATCCAAAAACGTATAAAACACAAAAATATTTTTCTCTTGTTTCTATATATGTATCAAAAATAAAAATACAAAAAGAATCGTCGTTTTCTCTAATAATTAACAACTTAAAAGATTACCACCGAAAACCAAGGCAGTGCACTACCTAACTGGGGGTGCGACCATAATAAGTTCCCGAACTAAAGATATAAAACTTGCCTTTGTGTCCTTGTGATTGGTGTACCTTTTTCAAAGAAGCCATTCATTGTGGATTATTGGTTAAGTTCACTGTTGTTTTGCCTCGATTTTGTGTTAATTGATTTTGTTGTGATATCGACGTTTCAGAACCAGAAAACCCATAAAGATTCTTCTCACCCTGATTTTTATAAAAACGTCTTCATAATTCTCATTCTCATGTGAAAGATTTCATAATTCCATTTCTCTCCTTAACTCTAAGTTTCCTTAGAGTTAACTCTTGTGTATGCGCACTCGCTCTTCTAGATCTGTAAGCCCATTTCGTGAGCTTGTCAAGATTCCAAGAAGGCGTGTTCGTAGACTTTCTGCTCCATCAGTCGGATCTGAGATCCGGACTGTTCACACTCATCCCGTTATCATGGCGGATGAGATTCCTATGTGCGAGCTTCTCCAGGCACCCATCGACGGGGATGGAGATGCTATCGTTGTACCAGCCATCGTGGCTGAAAATTTTGAACTCAAGACCGGGTTACTGAATCTTGTAACCTCAAATCAGTTCTACGGTTTTGAGCGGGATGATCCTCATGCTCATATAAGATGGTTTAACAAGATTGCATCTACCATCAAGTATAAGAATGTCCCTTCTGAGGCTGTTAAGCTTCTTCTGTTCCCGTTTTCTCTTGAGGGGCAAGCCCGGATTTGGCTTGAAAAACAACCCCCTCAGTCAATAGAGACATGGGAAGATCTGGTGAAGAAATTTGTGAACGAATTCTATCCACCTTCCAAGACCACGAGTCTTAAAAATGAAATCATCAAGTTCACTAAGAAATTTGATGAGTCCTTCAGTGAATCGTGGGATCGTTTCAAGGAATTGCTTCGCAAGTGTCCTCACCACGGTTTCTCCGAGTTGATGCAACTCGATACTTTCTACAATGGAGTGAGTCAATCTGATCAAGATTCTCTCAATTCCTCCGCGGGAGGAAATTTCCTAAGCAAAACTGTCAAAGAAGCTTTGGCGATAATCGAAAACAAGTCGAAGGTCCGCACTGCACGAAGCAAGCCGGTTGTTTCTCAAGTCAGTGTTGGTCCTTCTTCATCTTCATCGCCCGTGAGTCAGTCTAGCACCGATGCTAAGATTGATAAACTCACGGAAGCTATCCAAGCTTTGGTTCTCTCCAATCAAAAGAAAGTCTCTTTTCCACAAACTTCACCTCCTGCTGAAGTTAAGAAAGTGGAAGTCTGTGTTACCTGTGGTGGCCCCCATGCTTATTACAACTGTATGGCCACTGATGGTAACCCCTTTGAAGCTAATGTTGTGGGCGGGATGTCTAATCAAGGAGGCAATCAATATCGTGCTCCTATAGACCCGAACCACCGTCCTAACCACTACTCTGGACCTCCCGGTTTCAATCAAAACCAAAACCGTAATCAGAATCAGAATAGACCAAACCAAGGTTTTCAAAACCAAGGTCATTTCAATCAAAACAACGGTTTTCAAAATCAGAATCAAAATTTCCAACATCAAGGAAATTACAATAGAAACCCAGGTCAGGGAAATTTCAACCCTGGGTATTTTCATGCAAACAATCAAGGGAATTTTCAGAATCAAGGCCCTAATCCTAACAATAGAGGCCAGAATTTTCCTGTGCAAACTCAAGCCATTGTTCCAACTGGACCATCATCTGATGAGCTGTTGAAACAATTCATGAAATCCCAAGAGGAAATGAATCGGTTGTTGGTCAGCCAAATTTCTGACATCAAGAAGTCTTTAAATGATCGACCCTCGGGCTCAGGTACTCTACCTAGCAACACGATCGCTAATCCGAGGGGCGATGCAAAGGCGATCACAACCCGAAGTGGTGCTTCATATGCTGGACCTGCTGTTCCTACTACCTCTTCTTCTTCTTCTCTCCCAAAGGTAGTGGAAAGCGAACCTCCAAAACACAATGGACCTACGACTCCAATGCCCCCTCCTCCTGTGGCATTTAGTCAAGTTACCAAGGAAACAACGGACAAAGTGCATTATTCAAGTCCACGAAGTACCGCACACGTCCAACCTTCGGTAGTCCAACCTCAAGTGGTCCAGCAACCCAAGTCAAATCAAGGAGTTGTTTTTGAACCTCCTGTAGCTCCTGTTGAGAATCAGAAATCCAAATCTTCTCTTCCTTACCCTTCACGGTTACATGAGCAAAAGCTCCGCGAGAAAGCTAGTCATCAGATGGAAAAATTCTTTCAGATTTTCCAAGAACTTCACTTTGACATAAGCTTCGCGGATGCCATCATGTTAATGCCAAAGTTTGCATCTACTCTGAAACATATGCTGAGCAACAAAGAAAAGCTGTTTGAAATGGCTAAAACTCCTTTGAATGAAAATTGCTCAGCAGTCTTGTTAAAGAAGCTTCCCGAGAAGCTTGGAGATCCCGGAAAATTTCTTCTTCCTTGTGTTTTTCCCGGGATGATTGAGTGCTTCGCCCTTGCCGATCTTGGTGCAAGCATCAATCTGATGCCGTATTCAGTATGGAAACAACTGTCTCTTCCGGAACTCATTCCTACCTGCATGACTCTTGAGCTTGCAGATCGTTCTATCTCGCGTCCTCTTGGCATTGCCGAGGATGTATTCGTGAAAGTAGGAAAGTTCCATTTCCCAGCTGACTTTGTGGTTGTTGATTTCGATGCTGATCCTCGAGTTCCTCTCATTGTTGGGCGGGGATTTCTGAGGACGGGCCGTGCTCTTATCGATGTATTTGAGCAAGAGATCACTCTACGTGTGGGTAACGAAGCTGTTACTTTTAACCTCGATCAGACTTCGAGGTACTCCTCAAATTATGATACTGAATCAGTTAATCGAGTCGATTTAATTGATATTGCTTCAGAGGAGTACTCTCAAGAGTTTCTTGGTTATCTTCATAATTCTGTGAGTGGGAATTCCAATTCCACCACATCTTCTCATCCTATCATTGCCGACTCTTCCCCCTCTCTCACTCCGTTTGAGGGAGGTGACTTCCTTCTGGAAGAGATCGATGAATTCTTGGCTACTGATGAATCAATTCCGCCTGGGATTGATGGTGTTTATGATTCGGAGGGAGATATTCTCTATCTTGAGCAGTTGCTCAATGAAGATCCATCTTCTTCACTTCCTCCGAAAGAGATCACGATTGAGGAAATCAAATCAGTGCAATCTTCCACTGAAGAATTTCCCGAGGTTGAACTAAAGGACTTACCTCCTCATCTCGAGTATGCATTCTTGGAGGGTGATGATAAATTACCCGTCATTATTGCTAAAGACTTGATTGAGGAGGAGAAAACTGCTCTCATAAAGGTCTTGAAGTCACACAAGCAAGCAATTGCTTGGAAACTCTCCGATATTAAGGGTATCAACCCTGAATTTTGTACTCACAAAATCTTAATGGAGGATGACTTCAAGCCAGCAGTCCAAAGTCAGAGAAGGGTGAATCCTAAGATTCACGAGGTTATCAAACAAGAGGTTCTCAAACTTCTTGATGCCGGTCTGATTTACCCGATCTCTGATAGTCCTTGGGTTAGCCCAATTCATTGCGTTCCAAAAAAGGGTGGCATAACTGTTGTCACGAATGAAGAAAACGAGTTGATTCCAACTCGATTGGTTACGGGATGGCGTGTGTGCATTGACTATCGTAAGTTAAACGAAGCCACCCGTAAAGACCATTTTCCTCTACCCTTCATGGACCAGATGCTTGAGAGATTAGCAGGGAACGAGTACTATTGTTTCCTTGATGGTTTCTCGGGTTACTTTCAGATCCCCATTGATCCGCTGGATCAAGAGAAAACTACATTCACCTGCCCATACGGGACGTTTGCCTACAGACGTATGCCTTTTGGCTTATGCAATGCTCCTGGCACGTTCCAACGTTGTATGATGGCCATTTTCCACGACATGATCGGGGAAACTATGGAGGTGTTTATGGATGACTTCTCGGTCATTGGGGACTCATTCCAGACTTGTCTCTCCCATCTAGACAAAATGCTTAAAAGGTGTGAAGACACCAATCTATGTCTAAACTGGGAGAAGAGCCACTTTATGGTCAAAGAGGGCATAGTCCTCGGCCATAAGATTTCCAAGAATGGAATTGAGGTAGATAGAGCAAAAGTTGATGTCATTGCTAAACTACCTCATCCTACTACTGTCAAAGGTGTTAGGAGTTTTCTTGGTCATGCCGGGTTTTATCGTAGATTTATTCAAGATTTCTCTAAAATCGCTCGGCCTATGACCCATCTTCTCGAAAAAGATGCTCCTTTCATCTTCTCTCCTGAGTGCATCGAAGCTTTTGAAACACTTAAGAAAAAGCTTACGGAAGCACCCATTCTAGTTGCCCCCGACTGGGATTTACCCTTCGAGCTCATGTGCGATGCAAGTGATTTTGCAATCGGTGCAGTCTTGGGGCAACGCAAAACCAGGCATTTCCAGCCAATCCACTACGCGAGCAAAACTATGACTGAAGCTCAGACCCATTACACCACTACGGAAAAAGAATTATTAGCTGTGGTGTATGCGTTTGAGAAGTTTCGGCCATATCTTATCTTGACCAAATGCGTGGTGTATACGGATCACTCGGCACTCAAATATCTCTTTGCAAAACAAGATGCAAAGCCGAGATTGCTCCGTTGGGTTCTCCTCCTACAAGAATTTGATATCATCATTCGTGATAAAAAAGGAGCTGAGAACCTGGCTGCTGATCATCTCTCCCGATTAGAGAACCCTCATCAAAATGTGTTCGAGAAAAAGGAAATCAATGAAACTTTTCCTCTCGAAACACTCAATGTGGTTTCTTTTCGTGGAGACTCATCTACCCCATGGTTTGCCGACTTTGCAAATTACCATGCGGGTAACTTTGTGGTGAAAGGGATGTCGTCCCAACAGAAAAATAAATTCTTTAAAGATGTGAAACATTATTTCTGGGACGACCCCTACTTGTTTAAAATCTGTGCGGATCAAGTCATCCGGCGATGTGTGTATGGTCAGGAAGCTATTGACATTCTCAAAGCTTGCCATTCTGGACCTACTGGGGGACATCATAGCCCCAACTACACCGCCAAGAAGGTGTTTGATTCGGGATTCTATTGGCCCACGATCTATAAGGATGCCCATGAATTCGTCAAAACCTGTGATGCTTGTCAACGTCACGGGAACATCTCACAAAGGAATGAAATGCCGCAAAACGCCATTCAAGTGTGTGAGATTTTTGACATCTGGGGCATTGACTTTATGGGGCCATTTCCTTCTTCTCACGGAAACAAATACATACTCGTGGCCGTTGACTACTTGTCAAAATGGGTTGAAGCTAAAGCTTTACCCACCAACGATGCCCGAGTTGTGGTGAAATTCTTGAAATCCTTATTTGCTAGGTTTGGAACTCCACGAGCCATCATCAGTGATCGTGGTACGCATTTCTGCAATGACCAATTTGCAAGAGTCATGCAAAAGTATGGTGTAACTCACCGTACCTCTACTGCGTACCACCCACAAACAAGTGGGCAAGTGGAAGTTTCTAACCGGGGGATTAAAAGAATCTTGGAGAGGACGGTTGGTGAAAACCGTGCCTCTTGGTCGGATAGATTAGATGACGCACTCTGGGCCTTCCGTACAGCTTACAAAACACCCATCGGGTGCACTCCATACAAGCTGGTATACGGGAAGGCATGTCATCTTCCGGTTGAGCTCGAGCACAAGGCATACTGGGCCTTGAAGCATGCTAACTTTGATATTCAGACAGCGGGTGATCATAGGAAAGTTCAAATGAATGAATTAAATGAACTCCGTGATCAAGCTTATGAGAACTCTTTGATCTATAAACAAAAGACAAAGAAGATCCATGACTCAAAAATCAAAAACCGCGTTTTCAACGTTGGTGATCGAGTCCTTCTTTTCAACTCAAGATTGAAGATTTTCTCGGGAAAGCTCAAGTCCCGTTGGTCTGGTCCATTTACTATCGCCAAGGTTTATCCTTATGGCACCATTGAGTTATCTCAACCCGATGGTCCTAATTTCAAAGTGAATGGTCATCGAGTGAAGCATTATTTTGGAGAGGACATTCCATCCATGGTTGTCCCGGATCTTCAAACTTTCCCCATGAACCAATGAATGCGGGGATCGAGTCAAGCTAGCGACTCGGTAATCAAAAACAGTAGCACACACCATATGGGTTTTCACCCATATTTCTGTTTTCTCACCTCTTTCTACCACCCTAGTGTGGGGGGGTTGCCCACATGTTTCAAAAAAAAAAAAAAAAAAAAAAAAAAAAAAAAATCTTCTTTCTAAATAATGGCCGTAGTATTTCCCTTTTACGTTCTTTGTTTCGGCATAACCGCCGGTACTTTGAATATTGAGGGCAATATTCATCTCTAGTGTGGGGGGGATTCTCACGAATTTCATCAAGTAAATATACCACCTAATCCCCCCGTTTTTGGCCAAAATTTTTTTTTTTTGGAGTAAGTGTTCTACACTTCCTCATTTGGTTATCAGTCCGCCATGTCTGTAAGACAAAAGGATTGGCTAATCCAGGAGCAAACGGCTCTTGGTAAAGATACCCCAAATCCGTTTATATGGCTTGCAATTTGCCCAAAATTGTATGGTTCTCAACTCACCATATCCTAAAAAGTGAAGAGTTGGCTAGCCCGCAAGATTATGGCTTGTGGTAAAGGCAGTGGAAAAACCATAATTGGTAATCGACTCACCAAAGATAATTCTGATAATTTATCTAAGAGTTGGCTAGTCCAGAAGGGTACGGCTTCTGGTAAAGACAAATCAAATCCGTTGGAAGCTGGTGGTTTGCTCAAAATCACATGGTTATCGGTGTACCATAGTTCTTACTTGAACTGAAACATTTGGCTACTCCAGAAGTGATGGCTTTTGGTAAAGAGATTAAAATCCATTATGTTTTCTCAAATCATTGCTAGGGACTAGCAATATCTCAGTGTGGGGGATTGATGAGTATGTAAATACTCATCATTTTCGTACAAAATAAACTGCAAAATCATCTGAAAACACTCAGAAACACATCAAAATGATCAAAATATCACAAATCAGTGTTTTATGAGTTTTAAATGCAAAATTATCAAAATCAGATGAAAAACATATCAAATTTGCAAAAAATGCAGTTTTAGTCCCCCAAGTTTACAAAATTGTCAAAAATAGTCCCTGAGCCAAAATTTCAAGAGAAAAGTCACCAAAGGTCTTTTTAAAATCATAAATTGTCATATTTAGTCCTTTGGTGAAAAATCTAAAAGTTTTGAGAAAATTACAGTTTTAGTCCCTGGACTTTCAAATTGGTCAAAAGTAATCCTTGGAATTTCAAAATTGTTCAAAATAGCCCTTGGATTATTTAAACTTGGCAAGTCTAACCCTTTTGACTACTCTTCATAAGTTACATATTTGGTCCCTCAGTTTTGGAGTTTTACATCTTTGGTCCTTGTTGTATTAATACTTTACAAACCAAACGGACTCAAATAACTCCCCAAGCCCAATCCTAAACCTTTGGCCCAAAAACCTTTACCCGGTCCCTTGACCCGACCAACCCACTATTTAAAATAGACAAAACCCGCCCCCAATCTTGTCTCCCCGACAACAATGTCTACCCCTGCAACCCTCCACCTCTAGCCACCAAAACCACTCTACCTCACCATTTGTCTCCCCCCTCCTCACCTACCCATCCCACCACATTAAATGCAAAGCTTTCCTGTCCCAGATATCCAAAACAAAAAATGGCGCCAAAATTGCATAAATGGCTAGGATTGCTTCTGCACATCCAAGGGTCCAGATTGTTGCTGGGATTTGTTCAGAATGAGAGAGAAAGAAGCATGAAGCTTATAAGAGGCCAAGATGAAGCAAGTTAGATAGTTAGTCTTAGTTTCTTAAGTTTGTATGTCGTATTTCAATTTTCTTAGTCTAAAATAGCTTGTACTTGTATTTTCAAGTTCCTGTGTATTCAAATTAATCATTTCAGTGTATTGCAACTCAGTTTTAATCTCAATTCAAGTGATAAGTACAATCTCATTTTTCTGTGTTACTGTTAGAATTTGCAAAATCTAAATCTGAATCTCAAGCTTCAATGAGCTTCTTTATAAGTTAAAACAAGCTTATACTAGCTTATAATAGCTTTTTATAAGCCTTTGTTTAAGTTTGGAACAATATTTGAATCTAGTCAACAAAAGTCAAAGAAAGGAGCAAAATGGGTACTGAGAAGGAATTGGGTGATTCAAAGGTGGAAATAGGTTGAATTGGTAGCCAGTGGGTTGGATTAGGATAGTGGTTTCTTGGTTTCATGTGTGGCGGGCCATAGTGGTCTTGGACCTCTTGTAAGTGATTCTCAAGATTTTTGCATATACTTTGTTTGTGGCCATAATCTGTTAAAACATGTTCAGTCTGTGTTCATTAAGTTAGAATAACTTAGATTGATCAATAAAATTAGCTATATTAGAGATTGGATTAGATTTAATCATAAATTGGAAGTTAAAAGGGGTGTTTGGCTCATTAGGTTTAACTGTTCTCAAGGGTTGTGCAGTGAGTCATTTCTGCTTGTTCATGCTTGTTAGACTCAATTGAGTCTTTACCTGTCTTACTTTTGTGTTTAGTACTCAAAAAAAGTCAAGATCCACTTTAAGCAATCTCAACAGTGGACTGTTGAGATTTTGGAAAATCAAAATCTTATTTTGTGATTAAAAGTAATAAACAAAGGTTGTAAAAGCTTCATTTTATCATAACACACTATAATCAAGCATCAAATCGGATCTAAAGCTCAAGAAAGTCAAAGTTACAACTTCTTTCAAAAGTCAAAAAATTGTCAAAAACATGTTTTCTGCAGATCTTGCAGATTGAGCACAGTCCTCATTAAAGGTTTTCAAGTTCTGATTTTTGGGATACAAGTAGTCCTCTAGGTGGTTTCCAAGACCTAATATCTGTTTTTTCTTTAAGCTTTTTGGATAAGCTTGGGCATAAGCCCAAAGTGAGGGCCAGTTGCCCTGCTCCCCTGTCTCAGCATCAGCTGAGATTTTCTCAGCTTTTGTGCAGCTTGCACAAAGCTCATAATAGCTTGTTAAGGTCTGGTACTTTGGATTTGAATAGCCACTTAGGTCTAGTTGAGATATCAATAATTGGTTTTTAGTTTAGAGCTTATTTGGTTGCTTATTTCTGGTCTGCAAGTAAGCACCATAATCTGTTTTAGCTTAATATCACAATCATCAAATCTGTGTTAGTTGGCTAATCAGTAGTTATAACTTGTTGATTTGAATCTCATTTGGTCACTTTTAGTTAATCATAGCTTCTGTTCTAGTGTGGTAGCTTATTTTAATCATTTGGCTTATTTTGTGCTTATTTCAATAAACACTATCACATCAGTTCCATAATCTTGTATACAAGTGCCTGTTTTTCTAATTTTCATAGCTTCTTATCATTATTTTAGAGTTTCCCTGAATTTTTCAGATTTTTATAAGCTGTTTTGCTATTTTTCCTATTTTTAATTAGTTTTTAATACTTTTTAAATAGCATTTAATACAAAAAAATTAGAAAAAGGTTCAAAAAAATAAGTTTTCATTTTTCTCAGGCTTAGATAAATATAAAAAGTAGAAAAAGTAATTTTCTAGATTTTTCATAGCTTATTTGGTAATTTTTAGTAATTTAATTAGTTTTTAATAGTTTAAAATTCCTAGAAAATAGAAAAATAGTCACAAAAATACAAAAATAGTTTTGAAAAGTCTATTTTGATATTTTAGACTTTTCCATTTCATAATTTTATTTTTCTAGCTTAATTTCCTATTTTCTTGCATTTTAGGTAATTAATTAATAGTTAAAAATAGTTTTTAATTAGATAATTAGTTTTAAAAATAATTTTCTTTTTCTAAATATTTTCTTTTATCATTAGGTTTATAAAAACATCATTTTCATATTTTTAGGGTTAATATTGAATTAGTTTCACTTTTTATTTTGTACGTCGCGTAGATTTTAATTTAAACGTACGTTTTAGGTTTTAAACGTTCATCACTTTAAATATAGTGATAGCGTTTATTTAATAGGTTTTATCTTTTTAATTTTCTTTAATTTGCATTTAAGGCGTTTTTAATTTGTTGGATTTTCCTTAGTTATAATAATCACAGTATCCTTTTTCATTCAAATTTCTCGATCACTAGACGTTGATTGATCCATTGCATAGCTCGCTGGGACATAACGACCCGGGGAGACTCTATACTCCTCTAATCTTAATTGCATTAGTGTTTGAGCAGTTTTTAGTCTTTTAGACTTGACTGTTTAGCACCGATCAAATTTTGGCGCCGCTGCCGGGGAGCTGTGCTGATTTATCTCCCGTTTTAGCAGATTAGTTGTTTGAATCCTCACTCATTGTTTATATCATCATTCTTTGTATATATATATATCCATATTTTCTTCTAAAAAATCCAAAAACCCAAAAACATCCAAAAACGTATAAAACACAAAAATATTTTTCTCTTGTTTCTATATATGTATCAAAAATAAAAATACAAAAAGAATCGTCGTTTTCTCTAATAATTAACAACTTAAAAGATTACCACCGAAAACCAAGGCAGTGCACTACCTAACTGGGGGTGCGACCATAATAAGTTCCCGAACTAAAGATATAAAACTTGCCTTTGTGTCCTTGTGATTGGTGCACCTTTTTCAAAGAAGCCATTCATTGTGGATTATTGGTTAAGTTCACTGTTGTTTTGCCTCGATTTTGTGTTAATTGATTTTGTTGTGATATCGACGTTTCAGAACCAGAAAACCCATAAAGATTCTTCTCACCCTGATTTTTATAAAAACGTCTTCATAATTCTCATTCTCATGTGAAAGATTTCATAATTCCATTTCTCTCCTTAACTCTAAGTTTCCTTAGAGTTAACTCTTGTGTATGCGCACTCGCTCTTCTAGATCTGTAAGCCCATTTCGTGAGCTTGTCAAGATTCCAAGAAGGCGTGTTCGTAGACTTTCTGCTCCATCAGTCGGATCTGAGATCCGGACTGTTCACACTCATCCCGTTATCATGGCGGATGAGATTCCTATGTGCGAGCTTCTCCAGGCACCCATCGACGGGTATGGAGATGCTATCGTTGTACTAGCCATCGTGGCTGAAAATTTTGAACTCAAGACCGGGTTACTGAATCTTGTAACCTCAAATCAGTTCTACGGTTTTGAGCGGGATGATCCTCATGCTCATATAAGATGGTTTAACAAGATTGCATCTACCATCAAGTATAAGAATGTCCCTTCTAAGGCTGTTAAGCTTCTTCTGTTCCCGTTTTCTCTTGAGGGGCAAGCCCGGATTTGGCTTGAAAAACAACCCCCTCAGTCAATAGAGACATGGGAAGATCTGGTGAAGAAATTTGTGAACGAATTCTATCCACCTTCCAAGACCACGAGTCTTAAAAATGAAATCATCAAGTTCACTAAGAAATTTGATGAGTCCTTCAGTGAATCGTGGGATCGTTTCAAGGAATTGCTTCGCAAGTGTCCTCACCACGGTTTCTCCGAGTTGATGCAACTCGATACTTTTTACAATGGAGTGAGTCAATCTGATCAAGATTCTCTCAATTCCTCCGCGGGAGGAAATTTCCTAAGCAAAACTGTCAAAGAAGCTTTGGCGATAATCGAAAACAAGTCCAAGGTCCGCACTGCACGAAGCAAGCCGGTTGTTTCTCAAGTCAGTGTTGGTCCTTCTTCATCTTCATCGCCCGTGAGTCAGTCTAGCACCGATGCTAAGATTGATAAACTCACGGAAGCTATCCAAGCTTTGGTTCTCTCCAATCAAAAGAAAGTCTCTTTTCCACAAACTTCACCTCCTGCTGAAGTTAAGAAAGTGGAAGTCTGTGTTACCTGTGGTGGCCCCCATGCTTATTACAACTGTATGGCCACTGATGGTAACCCCTTTGAAGCTAATGCTGTGGGCGGGATGTCTAATCAAGGAGGCAATCAATATCGTGCTCCTATAGACCCGAACCACCGTCCTAACCACTACTCTGGACCTCCCGGTTTCAATCAAAACCAAAACCGTAATCAGAATCAGAATAGACCAAACCAAGGTTTTCAAAACCAAGGTCATTTCAATCAAAACAACGGTTTTCAAAATCAGAATCAAAATTTCCAACATCAAGGAAATTACAATAGAAACCCAGGTCAGGGAAATTTCAACCCTGGGTATTTTCATGCAAACAATCAAGGGAATTTTCAGAATCAAGGCCCTAATCCTAACAATAGAGGCCAGAATTTTCCTGTGCAAACTCAAGCCATTGTTCCAACTGGACCATCATCTGATGAGCTGTTGAAACAATTCATGAAATCCCAAGAGGAAATGAATCGGTTGTTGGTCAGCCAAATTTCTGACATCAAGAAGTCTTTAAATGATCGACCCTCTGGCTCAGGTACTCTACCTAGCAACACGATCGCTAATCCGAGGGGCGATGCAAAGGCGATCACAACCCGAAGTGGTGCTTCATATGCTGGACCTGCTGTTCCTACTACCTCTTCTTCTTCTTCTCTCCCAAAGGTAGTGGAAAGCGAACCTCCAAAACACAATGGACCTACGACTCCAATGCCCCCTCCTCCTGTGGCATTTAGTCAAGTTACCAAGGAAACAACGGACAAAGTGCATTATTCAAGTCCACGAAGTACCGCACACGTCCAACCTTCGGTAGTCCAACCTCAAGTGGTCCAGCAACCCAAGTCAAATCAAGGAGTTGTTTTTGAACCTCCTGTAGCTCCTGTTGAGAATCAGAAATCCAAATCTTCTCTTCCTTACCCTTCACGGTTACATGAGCAAAAGCTCCGCGAGAAAGCTAGTCATCAGATGGAAAAATTCTTTCAGATTTTCCAAGAACTTCACTTTGACATAAGCTTCGCGGATGCCATCATGTTAATGCCAAAGTTTGCATCTACTCTGAAACATATGCTGAGCAACAAAGAAAAGCTGTTTGAAATGGCTAAAACTCCTTTGAATGAAAATTGCTCAGCAGTCTTGTTAAAGAAGCTTCCCGAGAAGCTTGGAGATCCCGGAAAATTTCTTCTTCCTTGTGTTTTTCCCGGGATGATTGAGTGCTTCGCCCTTGCCGATCTTGGTGCAAGCATCAATCTGATGCCGTATTCAGTATGGAAATAACTGTCTCTTCCGGAACTCATTCCTACCTGCATGACTCTTGAGCTTGCAGATCGTTCTATCTCGCGTCCTCTTGGCATTGCCGAGGATGTATTCGTGAAAGTAGGAAAGTTCCATTTCCCAGCTGACTTTGTGGTTGTTGATTTCGATGCTGATCCTCGAGTTCCTCTCATTGTTGGGCGGGGATTTCTGAGGACGGGCCGTGCTCTTATCGATGTATTTGAGCAAGAGATCACTCTACGTGTGGGTAACGAAGCTGTTACTTTTAACCTCGATCAGACTTCGAGGTACTCCTCAAATTATGATACTGAATCAGTTAATCGAGTCGATTTAATTGATATTGCTTCAGAGGAGTACTCTCAAGAGTTTCTTGGTTATCTTCATAATTCTGTGAGTGGGAATTCCAATTCCACCACATCTTCTCATCCTATCATTGCCGACTCTTCCCCCTCTCTCACTCCGTTTGAGGGAGGTGACTTCCTTCTGGAAGAGATCGATGAATTCTTGGCTACTGATGAATCAATTCCGCCTGGGATTGATGGTGTTTATGATTCGGAGGGAGATATTCTCTATCTTGAGCAGTTGCTCAATGAAGATCCATCTTCTTCACTTCCTCCGAAAGAGATCACGATTGAGGAAATCAAATCAGTGCAATCTTCCACTGAAGAATTTCCCGAGGTTGAACTAAAGGACTTACCTCCTCATCTCGAGTATGCATTCTTGGAGGGTGATGATAAATTACCCGTCATTATTGCTAAAGACTTGACTGAGGAGGAGAAAACTGCTCTCATAAAGGTCTTGAAGTCACACAAGCAAGCAATTGCTTGGAAACTCTCCGATATTAAGGGTATCAACCCTGAATTTTGTACTCACAAAATCTTAATGGAGGATGACTTCAAGCCAGCAGTCCAAAGTCAGAGAAGGGTGAATCCTAAGATTCACGAGGTTATCAAACAAGAGGTTCTCAAACTTCTTGATGCCGGTCTGATTTACCCGATCTCTGATAGTCCTTGGGTTAGCCCAATTCATTGCGTTCCAAAAAAGGGTGGCATAACTGTTGTCACGAATGAAGAAAACGAGTTGATTCCAACTCGATTGGTTACGGGATGGCGTGTGTGCATTGACTATCGTAAGTTAAACGAAGCCACCCGTAAAGACCATTTTCCTCTACCCTTCATGGACCAGATGCTTGAGAGATTAGCAGGGAACGAGTACTATTGTTTCCTTGATGGTTTCTCGGGTTACTTTCAGATCCCCATTGATCCGCTGGATCAAGAGAAAACTACATTCACCTGTCCATACGGGACGTTTGCCTACAGACGTATGCCTTTTGGCTTATGCAATGCTCCTGGCACGTTCCAACGTTGTATGATGGCCATTTTCCACGACATGATCGGGGAAACTATGGAGGTGTTTATGGATGACTTCTCGGTCATTGGGGACTCATTCCAGACTTGTCTCTCCCATCTAGACAAAATGCTTAAAAGGTGTGAAGACACCAATCTATGTCTAAACTGGGAGAAGAGCCACTTTATGGTCAAAGAGGGCATAGTCCTCGGCCATAAGATTTCCAAGAATGGAATTGAGGTAGATAGAGCAAAAGTTGATGTCATTGCTAAACTACCTCATCCTACTACTGTCAAAGGTGTTAGGAGTTTTCTTGGTCATGCCGGGTTTTATCGTAGATTTATTCAAGATTTCTCTAAAATCGCTCGGCCTATGACCCATCTTCTCGAAAAAGATGCTCCTTTCATCTTCTCTCCTGAGTGCATCGAAGCTTTTGAAACACTTAAGAAAAAGCTTACGGAAGCACCCATTCTAGTTGCCCCCGACTGGGATTTACCCTTCGAGCTCATGTGCGATGCAAGTGATTTTGCAATCGGTGCAGTCTTGGGGCAACGCAAAACCAAGCATTTCCAGCCAATCCACTACGCGAGCAAAACTATGACTGAAGCTCAGACCCATTACACCACTACGGAAAAAGAATTATTAGCTGTGGTGTATGCGTTTGAGAAGTTTCGGCCATATCTTATCTTGACCAAATGCGTGGTGTATACGGATCACTCGGCACTCAAATATCTCTTTGCAAAACAAGATGCAAAGCCGAGATTGCTCCGTTGGGTTCTCCTCCTACAAGAATTTGATATCATCATTCGTGATAAAAAAGGAGCTGAGAACCTGGCTGCTGATCATCTCTCCCGATTAGAGAACCCTCATCAAAATGTGTTCGAGAAAAAGGAAATCAATGAAACTTTTCCTCTCGAAACACTCAATGTGGTTTCTTTTCGTGGAGACTCATCTACCCCATGGTTTGCCGACTTTGCAAATTACCATGCGGGTAACTTTGTGGTGAAAGGGATGTCGTCCCAACAGAAAAATAAATTCTTTAAAGATGTGAAACATTATTTCTGGGACGACCCCTACTTGTTTAAAATCTGTGCGGATCAAGTCATCCGGCGATGTGTGTATGGTCAGGAAGCTATTGACATTCTCAAAGCTTGCCATTCTGGACCTACTGGGGGACATCATAGCCCCAACTACACCGCCAAGAAGGTGTTTGATTCGGGATTCTATTGGCCCACGATCTATAAGGATGCCCATGAATTCGTCAAAACCTGTGATGCTTGTCAACGTCACGGGAACATCTCACAAAGGAATGAAATGCCGCAAAACGCCATTCAAGTGTGTGAGATTTTTGACATCTGGGGCATTGACTTTATGGGGCCATTTCCTTCTTCTCACGGAAACAAATACATACTCGTGGCCGTTGACTACTTGTCAAAATGGGTTGAAGCTAAAGCTTTACCCACCAACGATGCCCGAGTTGTGGTGAAATTCTTGAAATCCTTATTTGCTAGGTTTGGAACTCCACGAGCCATCATCAGTGATCGTGGTACGCATTTCTGCAATGACCAATTTGCAAGAGTCATGCAAAAGTATGGTGTAACTCACCGTACCTCTACTGCGTACCACCCACAAACAAGTGGGCAAGTGGAAGTTTCTAACTGGGGGATTAAAAGAATCTTGGAGAGGACGGTTGGTGAAAACCGTGCCTCTTGGTCGGATAGATTAGATGACGCACTCTGGGCCTTCCGTACAGCTTACAAAACACCCATCGGGTGCACTCCATACAAGCTGGTATACGGGAAGGCATGTCATCTTCCGGTTGAGCTCGAGCACAAGGCATACTGGGCCTTGAAGCATGCTAACTTTGATATTCAGACAGCGGGTGATCATAGGAAAGTTCAAATGAATGAATTAAATGAACTCCGTGATCAAGCTTACGAGAACTCTTTGATCTATAAACAAAAGACAAAGAAGATCCATGACTCAAAAATCAAAAACCGCGTTTTCAACGTTGGTGATCGAGTCCTTCTTTTCAACTCAAGATTGAAGATTTTCTCGGGAAAGCTCAAGTCCCGTTGGTCTGGTCCATTTACTATCGCCAAGGTTTATCCTTATGGCACCATTGAGTTATCTCAACCCGATGGTCCTAATTTCAAAGTGAATGGTCATCGAGTGAAGCATTATTTTGGAGAGGACATTCCATCCATGGTTGTCCCGGATCTTCAAACTTTCCCCATGAACCAATGAATGCGGGGATCGAGTCAAGCTAGCGACTCGGTAATCAAAAACAGTAGCACACACCATATGGGTTTTCACCCATATTTCTGTTTTCTCACCTCTTTCTACCACCCTAGTGTGGGGGGGTTGCCCACATGTTTCAAAAAAAAAAAAAAAAAAAAAAAAAAAAAAAAAAAAAAAAAAAATCTTCTTTCTAAATAATGGCCGTAGTATTTCCCTTTTACGTTCTTTGTTTCGGCATAACCGCCGGTACTTTGAATATTGAGGGCAATATTCATCTCTAGTGTGGGGGGGATTCTCACGAATTTCATCAAGTAAATATACCACCTAATCCCCCCGTTTTTGGCCAAAATTTTTTTTTTTTGGAGTAAGTGTTCTACACTTCCTCATTTGGTTATCAGTCCGCCATGTCTGTAAGACAAAAGGATTGGCTAATCCAGGAGCAAACGGCTCTTGGTAAAGATACCCCAAATCCGTTTATATGGCTTGCAATTTGCCCAAAATTGTATGGTTCTCAATCACCATATCCTAAAAAGTGAAGAGTTGGCTAGCCCGCAAGATTATGGCTTGTGGTAAAGGCAGTGGAAAAACCATAATTGGTAATCGACTCACCAAAGATAATTCTGATAATTTATCTAAGAGTTGGCTAGTCCAGAAGGGTACGGCTTCTGGTAAAGACAAATCAAATCCGTTGGAAGCTGGTGGTTTGCTCAAAATCACATGGTTATCGGTGTACCATAGTTCTTACTTGAACTGAAACATTTGGCTACTCCAGAAGTGATGGCTTTTGGTAAAGAGATTAAAATCCATTATGTTTTCTCAAATCATTGCTAGGGACTAGCAATATCTCAGTGTGGGGGATTGATGAGTATGTAAATACTCATCATTTTCGTACAAAATAAACTGCAAAATCATCTGAAAACACTCAGAAACACATCAAAATGATCAAAATATCACAAATCAGTGTTTTATGAGTTTTAAATGCAAAATTATCAAAATCAGATGAAAAACATATCAAATTTGCAAAAAATGCAGTTTTAGTCCCCCAAGTTTACAAAATTGTCAAAAATAGTCCCTGAGCCAAAATTTCAAGAGAAAAGTCACCAAAGGTCTTTTTAAAATCATAAATTGTCATATTTAGTCCTTTGGTGAAAAATCTAAAAGTTTTGAGAAAATTACAGTTTTAGTCCCTGGACTTTCAAATTGGTCAAAAGTAATCCTTGGAATTTCAAAATTGTTCAAAATAGCCCTTGGATTATTTAAACTTGGCAAGTCTAACCCTTTTGACTACTCTTCATAAGTTACATATTTGGTCCCTCAGTTTTGGAGTTTTACATCTTTGGTCCTTGTTGTATTAATACTTTACAAACCAAACGGACTCAAATAACTCCCCAAGCCCAATCCTAAACCTTTGGCCCAAAAACCTTTACCCGGTCCCTTGACCCGACCAACCCACTATTTAAAATAGACAAAACCCGCCCCCAATCTTGTCTCCCCGACAACAATGTCTACCCCTGCAACCCTCCACCTCTAGCCACCAAAACCACTCTACCTCACCATTTGTCTCCCCCCTCCTCACCTACCCATCCCACCACATTAAATGCAAAGCTTTCCTGTCCCAGATATCCAAAACAAAAAATGGCGCCAAAATTGCATAAATGGCTAGGATTGCTTCTGCACATCCAAGGGTCCAGATTGTTGCTGGGATTTGTTCAGAATGAGAGAGAAAGAAGCATGAAGCTTATAAGAGGCCAAGATGAAGCAAGTTAGATAGTTAGTCTTAGTTTCTTAAGTTTGTATGTCGTATTTCAATTTTCTTAGTCTAAAATAGCTTGTACTTGTATTTTCAAGTTCCTGTGTATTCAAATTAATCATTTCAGTGTATTGCAACTCAGTTTTAATCTCAATTCAAGTGATAAGTACAATCTCATTTTTCTGTGTTACTGTTAGAATTTGCAAAATCTAAATCTGAATCTCAAGCTTCAATGAGCTTCTTTATAAGTTAAAACAAGCTTATACTAGCTTATAATAGCTTTTTATAAGCCTTTGTTTAAGTTTGGAACAATATTTGAATCTAGTCAACAAAAGTCAAAGAAAGGAGCAAAATGGGTACTGAGAAGGAATTGGGTGATTCAAAGGTGGAAATAGGTTGAATTGGTAGCCAGTGGGTTGGATTAGGATAGTGGTTTCTTGGTTTCATGTGTGGCGGGCCATAGTGGTCTTGGACCTCTTGTAAGTGATTCTCAAGATTTTTGCATATACTTTGTTTGTGGCCATAATCTGTTAAAACATGTTCAGTCTGTGTTCATTAAGTTAGAATAACTTAGATTGATCAATAAAATTAGCTATATTAGAGATTGGATTAGATTTAATCATAAATTGGAAGTTAAAAGGGGTGTTTGGCTCATTAGGTTTAACTGTTCTCAAGGGTTGTGCAGTGAGTCATTTCTGCTTGTTCATGCTTGTTAGACTCAATTGAGTCTTTACCTGTCTTACTTTTGTGTTTAGTACTCAAAAAAAGTCAAGATCCACTTTAAGCAATCTCAACAGTGGACTGTTGAGATTTTGGAAAATCAAAATCTTATTTTGTGATTAAAAGTAATAAACAAAGGTTGTAAAAGCTTCATTTTATCATAACACACTATAATCAAGCATCAAATCGGATCTAAAGCTCAAGAAAGTCAAAGTTACAACTTCTTTCAAAAGTCAAAAAATTGTCAAAAACATGTTTTCTGCAGATCTTGCAGATTGAGCACAGTCCTCATTAAAGGTTTTCAAGTTCTGATTTTTGGGATACAAGTAGTCCTCTAGGTGGTTTCCAAGACCTAATATCTGTTTTTTCTTTAAGCTTTTTGGATAAGCTTGGGCATAAGCCCAAAGTGAGGGCCAGTTGCCCTGCTCCCCTGTCTCAGCATCAGCTGAGATTTTCTCAGCTTTTGTGCAGCTTGCACAAAGCTCATAATAGCTTGTTAAGGTCTGGTACTTTGGATTTGAATAGCCACTTAGGTCTAGTTGAGATATCAATAATTGGTTTTTAGTTTAGAGCTTATTTGGTTGCTTATTTCTGGTCTGCAAGTAAGCACCATAATCTGTTTTAGCTTAATATCACAATCATCAAATCTGTGTTAGTTGGCTAATCAGTAGTTATAACTTGTTGATTTGAATCTCATTTGGTCACTTTTAGTTAATCATAGCTTCTGTTCTAGTGTGGTAGCTCATTTTAATCATTTGGCTTATTTTGTGCTTATTTCAATAAACACTATCACATCAGTTCCATAATCTTGTATACAAGTGCATGTTTTTCTAATTTTCATAGCTTCTTATCATTATTTTAGAGTTTCCCTGAATTTTTCAGATTTTTATAAGCTGTTTTGCTATTTTTCCTATTTTTAATTAGTTTTTAATACTTTTTAAATAGCATTTAATACAAAAAAATTAGAAAAAGGTTCAAAAAAATAAGTTTTCATTTTTCTCAGGCTTAGATAAATATAAAAAGTAGAAAAAGTAATTTTCTAGATTTTTCATAGCTTATTTGGTAATTTTTAGTAATTTAATTAGTTTTTAATAGTTTAAAATTCCTAGAAAATAGAAAAATAGTCACAAAAATACAAAAATAGTTTTGAAAAGTCTATTTTGATATTTTAGACTTTTCCATTTCATAATTTTATTTTTCTAGCTTAATTTCCTATTTTCTTGCATTTTAGGTAATTAATTAATAGTTAAAAATAGTTTTTAATTAGATAATTAGTTTTAAAAATAATTTTCTTTTTCTAAATATTTTCTTTTATCATTAGGTTTATAAAAACATCATTTTCATATTTTTAGGGTTAATATTGAATTAGTTTCACTTTTTATTTTGTACGTCGCGTAGATTTTAATTTAAACGTACGTTTTAGGTTTTAAACGTTCATCACTTTAAATATAGTGATAGCGTTTATTTAATAGGTTTTATCTTTTTAATTTTCTTTAATTTGCATTTAAGGCGTTTTTAATTTGTTGGATTTTCCTTAGTTATAATAATCACAGTATCCTTTTTCATTCAAATTTCTCGATCACTAGACGTTGATTGATCCATTGCATAGCTCGCTGGGACATAACGACCCGGGGAGACTCTATACTCCTCTGATCTTAATTGCATTAGTGTTTGAGCAGTTTTTAGTCTTTTAGACTTGACTGTTTAGCACCGATCAAATTTTTATGAGTATGTAAATACTCATCAGATCCAATCATACTTCGATATTTCATTTGATCTACCATGATCCCTGAGTGATCCTTATCCAGTTTGGTACGTTCCACCATGGGAGTGTCAACGGTGTCACAAGTGTCAAATCCAAATTTCTTTAAAATTTCATTATCATATTTAGATTGATTGATAAAAATGCCTCCGGGACTTTGTGAAATTTGTAATCCCAAGAAAAATGACATTTTTCCCATCATTGACATTTGAAATTTGGAGCCCATCTCCTTAGAAAAACGGTCACATTCATTGGGGTCAGTCGAGGCAAAAATAATATCATCAACATAGATTTGAACGTGAATTAAATGTTTGCCTGACTTTCTGGTGAACAATGTTGGATCAACTACTCCTTTGCTGAATCCAGTAGATAGAAGAAACGTTGATAGCATATCATACCATGCCCTTGGAGCTTGCTTTAAACTGTAAAGAGCCTTCTTCAAGCGATAGACATGAGTAGGATGCTCTGGATCCACACAACCTTCTGGTTGACTGACGTATATGACTTTTTTAAGATCTCCATTAAGAAAAGCCTTCTTTACATTCATCTGATAGACAACCATGTTCTTACTTGCAGCATTAGCCAAGAAGATTCTGATTGTCTCGATACGTGCAACTGGAG
>BPTQ01000006.1:282139503-282150196 GCA_019973895.1 Chrysanthemum seticuspe | reverse complement strand
TAAGCAGTACTTTCCACTAGCAGTACTTTCACTTGTAGTGGAAGTACAGCCTATCAGTGGAAACACTGCTTATCAGTACTTTCATAGCACTATCAGTGGATACACCACTTCAGTGGAAACACTGCCTATCAGTGGAAACACTGCTTATCAGTGGAAACCACAAGCAGTACTTTCCACAAGCAGTACTTTCACCAAGCAGTACTTTCACCAATACTACCAATACAAACCACTATAAGAGTCAGGGAGTTCATGGACCTTATGGGTGTACACTCCGTACCTCCTAACCCATTGCAAGGTATGAACTAATCCCACAAGTGCACTAAATTTTCCAACAGGATTTTACACTTGGTATAAATGTAATATCTTGTGATCAAAGGAAAAAGTTGTACAGCGTATTCAACAATTGCATCATGATTCGTTGTTTTCTTGTTCTAAAGAGGTACATAAAGCATAATAGAATGCATCGCATTGGTTAAAATTATATTATGCCTTGGTACGTGTTTATCTTTGCTTATTATTTTTCAAGCAAGATTGACCATTTATCATATTGCTATATTCAGTATCAGTTATTATATGCATGATGATACTATGACATGCAACTAGGCAAATAATATTTGGTGGCAACCATTAACTATTAAGTTCCCTTTCTTGATGAGACCAAGATCTGTAAATGGAAACTTAGTGGGCGGTTTGTTTTTGCCGTAAAAGAATTCCCAGAAAAGTTTTGGCTATGGATAAGGCTAGGACGATGTAAACTTCGCAAATGGAAGTTTTGATTTCTAAAGTTTTGTATGAACATTTCATATGTTAACCAATGAAATGATGTATGGAATTTTGATAATCATTAAATTGATGCATGCATACAACATAAGGAAAGGAATATTTCTGGGTTTTATGGGATGATATATAAAATTACATTTTCGATCGGTATCTATTGTTGAAATCTGATCACGTGATAAAATGAAAATTTTGTGTTTTTATTTTAGTTTCGGTTTTGGTAACAATAACATGATATAGTTCATTTAATGTATATCGAGTAACCGAAGTTCTTATATTCTCATTGTTGGCCTTTTGAAACGGATCTATGGTCTTAACGTTAATCACAAATATATCAAAATAGAAGAAAGGATTAAACTTTAAAAACGTAAACTACTTTTCATATATAAAATCTATCATACTTGTTCATACATAATTCCTACCTATATGAGTATGAAGTTTTGCCGCTTCAATAAGCTTGGACTTGGCTTTGTATATACTCATGATTGGATATGGACGCATGGCTGGTAAAGCGTCAAGTATAAACATTGGAGAAATAAACTTGTGTGTATATTATCTTCATGTATTCAAATGGGTTGACTGGTTCAATCGTTACGACACCCCGATTCTCGAATATTTGGAATGTGTAGTATACTAAGATGAAAATTCAATCGAAAGACATTTTCATTTATGCATGAGTTTGATTTGTTTTGATTATTTGGGTAATCAAGGATTACACTAAAATGGGGGAGGATTGTTGGTGATTTTAGTGTCATCAAATATTTTTATTTAATGGTGATTTACCCGAGACCAAAGTGATTTCAAGTTAAGTTCTAATACAAGTTAGGAGGTGCGGAGTGCACACTTGTATAAACTAATTAACTTGATTTCGGATACAATGAATGGTAAAGTTTGTGACAGAAAATTCGTCACCGGGATGTTGCAACAATTTAATACATGATGACTATTGGCAATAGTGACAGAAAAAAATGTCACTATTAATTGTTGTAGAAATTTGGTTTAAAGTTAGTTACTTTAAAACATAACCATTCATGAAAGGGTATGACTTTTCATGAAAAGTCACTTTGTCTATTATATATAGACATCATTTTTGGTCTTTTCATTAACAAGATGAACAATCATATCAACACATACATCAAATTCTTCATGTTTTTGCTCTCTTTTTTTGCCTAGAATTTGAGTGTTCATTCTTGTCTTATCTCTATACAAATTTCTTGTAACCCAAGGCAATTAATAGGGTAGAAATATTGTATCAGGAAAGTGGACTATTACACGATTCAAGAATTGTCCAAGCAATCTTTGATTATCAAGACCCATATAACCAACAGTTGGCATGGATATTGGAAAGAATGTGAAGAGGGATGAAGTGGAGAAGCTTGTAAGAGAGTTAATGGAGGGACTACATGGCAAGAGATTAAGAAAGAAGGCTCTGGAATGGAAGCAAACGGCGGAAAAGACGACAGGGCCCAAAGGCTTGTCTTCTTATAACCAGGATTTAATTTGTATCCATAAAGCATGTTAGAAATTGAGGTTAGGGTGTGATGATAATCCTTCATATTTGACTAAATCGTGTATAATATACTTTTCAAATAAAGTATTTCGACCCTACCTAGGTTACACAAAATCTTAATTGGGATAATACAATCGAAACACTCATTTTCTAGGCACATAAAACAGAGCAAACAAAGAGAATGCGTATTTTTCGTGAATGTAAAATGAGACCAAAACATCTGTTATATAAAAACAGTTATAAGATGGCAGTTAGAAACGGTTGGACCCCAATAGTCGTAACTGTTGGCCAACAAGGGGTGTTGCCCCTTGACCCCTGCGTCTTTATCGTGGTCGAAAACATGGTAACTCAAACCAGTGTGTACTCCACACTTCCCTTACTTGTACCTGAGATTAACATGAAATCACATTGGTTTCTAGTAAATCATAATTTATTAAAATAGGTGATGACACTAAAATCACCAACAAAGCAACCTTCAAATGTACGTAATTTAGTTATTGAAATTATCGGTAGTTCACAAATAACACTCATAAAAGGGCTTAAGCACGTTCATGTAATGAGTTGTTACTGTTAGGAATTAGAAATTCCCAGTATTAAAGTGTCGGTCACCTCAAGTATATGTAATCGTTAGAAAGCTCGTAGTCGTAGTTCTTTTAAGTTAAGTAGTTATTTAGTTAAGTAACACCGTGGAGGACGGACGGGTCTTTACCCACTGTATGCCTGATCCACAGCCCAAAGTGTGGCGAGTTATGTAAGACTATAAATACTCTCTACCTTCCAAGGTAGAGAGTTGGAGCTCATAATAATAAGTTCACTTTCTCTCACTAAGTTCCCTAAACCTCTAACTTTCTCTCTCTAGAATTCCATCTATATGCTACTTTGTGTTATGGTTTTGTGTTAAGTTACATCATTGCTCCATGATAAGAAACAGGCTAAATTGTTACTGATAATCAAAATCAAAAATCTTAATTTGGATCCATGAATGACATCTCATCTCAAAGTCCTGGTACGTTGTGTAACAAAGGCAAAGTGGTAAAAGGCTTGCACCTATCATCACTAAAAAGTGAGAGGTCTCAAGTGCAATTCCTGTTTGGTGCAAACTAACCTTATGTGACTGCGCCAACGTTCCCAAAAAGGGAAGGGGTTTACCTAAAAAGGTCAAAAGGTCGAAAACTATGGTTACCTAAAAACAAGTCATGCGGGCATAAATGTATATTGATAGCCTATTTATTGATATAAGAGTATATAATAAAATCTAAAATGCCATCACAACAGAAGGTTGTGGCGACAAGGGCTCCATAAATAATATATAAAAAAGGTGGATATGCACAACTCTATAATGATGGTGGCGGGTGAATCACCAGCAGGCGGCCAAAATTTATAACCATATAGAAAACTATATTTTTATATATTATTTATAGATACAAGTATACATAATAACCCATAATGGCCTAAACCCATGTAGGCATGTAGAGGATAGGTGAGAATCTATACCATAACCATATCATTCTTTTTCTAAGAGTATTCCAACAACTTGGAACCACGTTGTTATGCTTGAGACAATGGATGGCGTGAGATTAAAACGAGTGTCAGTTGCTCTATATTGGCACAAAGACTTTGTAATGGGTTAGGATAACTATCATAGTTTATTATGGTTTTAGGATGCGCGTTTGAATTGTGTTAGGATAAGTCTTTGAGTTTATGTTAGTTATCTCATAAACTAGTATTTAAGGTTTGGCAATTAATGAAAGTGAATTAGGTTTTTACGGTCAATTCATCTCTCGTTCTCGTCTCGTTTAAATCAGAGCTCACACCCGCTATAAGTGATGCTCATATCGATACCAACAGGATATATCAATTGGTGCTTTCATTTCCCAAATCGCATCAGTGGTGCTTATGGACGATCAGGCTATTCGGTTTCTCCTAAATGAATAGTATGATACATTCACTAGCCAAATCACAAATTTGAACAAAGTGTTGCAAACAGCCAAATCGTTGGCATGGAATCGTCATGGGTCTGGGTCAGGTGGCGATCAAGGATCGATACCACGATCAATGCGATTGGATGTCCCAAAATTCAATGGAGTCGATCCCGAGAGTTGGATATTCTTTATTAACAAATACTTAGAGCTTCTTCAGACGCCGTTGGAACAATGACTTCGTATTATTGGTTTCAACTTGAATGGGGATGCCGCAGAATGATACCGATGGATGGCACGCAACACATTGATCACTTCTTGGGGCAGATTTTGGAAAACATCTGCAATAATTTTAGGGTTTCTAAGTATGCGAACCCCCAAGGAGCCCTTTCCAAACTATTGTAGACGGGTAATGTGGCCCAATACAAGAGCAAATTTGAAAAACTTATGAATCGGGTAACGGACATCTCTGAAACTTTCTTAACTTGTTTTATATCTTCAGACTTAAACCGACTCTTCAACATGAACTCTTAGTGTCAAAACCCACAACCTTAGGTGAAGCTTTTTCATTAGTCCGCATAAAAGAAGCACGCTTCGCGGACCAACGGACTGTGACAACCAGTGTTACACCAAACCATGACGACAACCAGTTTCCACCACTAACACTAGACCGCTTATGGCTGAAGAAGGCTGTGTTTCAATTATGATAACAAATGGGTGCGGGGTCATAAATGTCCTAGTAAGTTCTTATTGCTTATGGACCCAAGTCATAAGACGCCCATGGAGGATGAGGAAGCAGTGGAAAGCGGGGATATTTCCATTCTCAATTCATTGATTGGCCACGACTGCCTTCGCTCTCTCCAACTATGGGGAAAGATTAATACCAATGATGTTCGAGTACTTATTGATAATGGGAGTACACATAACTTTGTTCAACCTAATGTGGTGGAGAGGATGCGTTTTTCGATCAAGATGACGAATACCTTCAAGGTTTATATTGGAAGCGGGGAGACGTTATTGTGCGAGAATGTATGTTCCCAAGTTACTCTTCATATTCAAGGATTGACGATGGAAGTTTATCTATACGTGTTGCCCATGCAGGGCCCCGACGTTGTATTAGATATCCAATGGCTGCAAAACTTGGGGAAGGTAACTCATGACTTTGCGCAAAAAATGATGGAATTCACTCTTCTTAATGCGAAGTATCTCTTGAAAGGAGGCGTGTCGCTTCGCATAAAGAGAATTAGTCTCCACCATATGCAAGCGTTATTGGAGATGGAAGATGTCTACGATGTTTATGAGTTTCATAGCCTTCAATGGAGATGGAGGGTCATGGAATGACATATGTGACTACGGATTCGGGACACCATGAACTTGACCAACTTTTGGCTCGGTTTGACTCCTTTTTCTAGGTTCGCACGACTCGGCCACCTCATCCTCTAATTAATCATTAAATTCATTTGATTCCTAACACTAAGTTGGTTAATATAAGGCCATATCATTACCCACACTATCAAAAAGGGGAGATGGAAAAGTTAGTAAATGAGATTTTGAGTCAAGAAATTATCCGCTTCAGTCATAGTCCTTTCTCTTCTCCTGTGTTGTTTGTTATAAAAAAGGATGGGAGCTATCACTTTTGTGTGGATTATCATGCATTAAATGCAGTAATCGTGAAGGACAAGTTTCCAATGCCTACTATCGATGAGATTTTTGACGAACTAAGGGGTGCTATTATCTTTACTAAACTAGACTTACAAGCCGGATACCACCAAATTCGTGTCCACGAACGAGATGTTTAAAAGACAACTTTTCGCACACATGATGGTCATTACGAATTCTTGGTCATGCCATTTGAACTCACCAATGCTCCGTCCACATTCTAGGCAACTATGAATCGGTTTTTCTCTCCTTGTTTGCGTAAATTCGTAATTGTGTTTTTTGATAATATCTTAATTTGTAGTACCACTCTTACTAGGCATTTGGAACATTTGCAAAATGTTTTTCAGCTTACAGGAACATCAGTTTTATGTGAATTGATCCAAGTGTGTTGATGTGTGGTTCGGGGTCGAAAGACTTCCTTTCCAAAAAGCAAGTTTTACAACCCACTAGGCAGTGTACCTAATCGTTGCAGTGTAGTATGGGTAAGCCCAGGGGGTTGATCGTTCTCTAGGGGAATAGAGATGCTAGTAGAGATGCATGACGAAAAGGTAAATGTGAGGGTGATTCTTTTTAGTCTTTTTATATTTTTTATGAAAGCAAGTAAAATCTCGGGGTTGAAGGAGTGGGGGTTTTGGTATTCTACCAATTAAACTACTTAACAAATTAAATTAAAAACTAATTACTAAAAACTAAGATAAAAGCTATGAATTGAAGATGTGTGTTCTTATTACTCTATAGTTATCTTTTATTGGTCGGTTGAATTGTCACATCCTTGCCTAATTGATGCATTGTATTCCATGTTTTAGTCATAGGGTGGTGCCTAATTCCCCAATTCTATTAATTATAAGTCTCCTCTAGAACACCCATGATCGCCAAGTACCGAGGTATCTCCCCTGGATATCCTATTATCCTTAAGCTACAACTCACGCAATAAACACAACGGGAGCCTATAGTGCACTCCAAGGCTTTAATAGCTAATTAGGACGTTCAAGCTCGCAACAATGAAAGAAGAAGTCAGTTTCCTTAATCTAGCGTGACAACCAATTAGAACAAGAAACAACCTAACAATAATCAATAACTAGGTTAGCAATTGTTGTTCGATCTGTCATGGAAGCTTTAACATTGCTCATCAGTCCAATTGTTCTCATTGGTATTGCGGTATTTTACTTCTTTTTCCCTAACCCTTCATTCAGTTTGCTTCTACATATCTTTATTTCATCTCGTTGTGTGTAATTAGTATGGTTTCAACTTGTTTGATCTGTTACGCCTTTCGACATTTTTTCTTGTCCTAATTTGACCCATTTTGTCATTTATAAGTAAATGGGACGAAATTGCCATTTCTTTATAAATTACATACACAACCCAAATCTTCTTGTTGACGAATGTTATATGGCCATAGTAATGATAACTAATATGCTTCTTTTGTTGCGCTTTTAGGAAGTTGCATTTTACAAGTTTGGAATCATGGGTCAGCGTTACAGCCATGTAAATGCCCACTTTGTCGCCGTCAAATTACTTTGTTGGTTCCGAGTGAGGCTTCCTCTCAGCAAGCTCACAATTCAGAAGCTTCTGAGATTCTAAGAAAGATTGAGGATTGTTGGTTGGTTTATGAAAGTTAGAGGATAGTTTAGTATAAGGTTCGAATTGGAATAAGAAAACAGGGTTTGCTACTTTTGTTAAATCGGCATTTTACTCTGGAAAATAATTTTTGAGAGCTAGGAGAAGAAAGATCAATGATGCAGCCATACAAACACTGTATGTAAGAAGATGCCACAGTTTGTCACATCTAAATGATTCAGACTTAAGAATGCCTTTTGCTTGATTATATATAAATGAAAATTTCCAATCGAGCAGTTAGTCTATAGATCTAGGTAACAAAACTCAAAGCAACAGGCTCTGAAGAACACTACAGAGTTGTCTAATGCTACCCAAGTCACATGGATTTACAGAGTTAAACTACTTCTATCTCTTAACAATACGAAAACCAAACGTTGAATTTGGTTTGGTTTTATGACTTCGATTCTGAAGTCGGTTTAGTTTGGGTTAAAACTTGGAAGCCTATTGGAGGAACCTAACAACTAATAAAACCGATGAGCATCCTTGCTTGGAGGTAAATAGTATGTTTAAAATGTTATATGTCAAGAACTTTATCTCGATATGGTCAGAGTAGGAAAAATGAGAACTAAAAAATAAATAAGAATAAGAAAATTTGGATCTTGTATTTTGTTCCCGAAATAATAGAATAAGAGAGAAGCTGATCATAATTCTTCAGGGCCTATATTGATATTTGGAACATTATTTGTTTTTGTTGGAAAATTTAGTGCACTTGTGGGATTAGTTCACACCTTGTAATGGGTTAGGAGGTACGGAGTGTACACCCATAAGGTCCATGAACACCCTGACTCTTGTAGTGGTTTGTATTGGTAGTGCTAGTAGAAAGTACTGCTTGTGGAAAGTACTGCTTGTGGTTTCCACTGATAAACAGTGTTTCCACTGATAAGCAGTGTTTCCACTGAAGCTTGTGTTTCCACTGAATCTTGTGGATTCCACTGAAGCAGTGGATTCCACTGATAGCACTATGAAAGTACTGCTAGTGTGAAAGTACTGCTAATGGTATGAAAGTACTGCTAGTGTTAAAGTACTGCTAGTGTTAAAGTACTGCTAAATGGCAGTTACAACTGCTTAATGACCACGTTTAATTGGTCATGTAACCGCTAACAGCTATAATGGGGATAATTATGAGGCTATTAATGGGCTGATTAATACTCATAATTCCATTGGACTAGCTAAGAGTAATCTCCTATAAATAGGATATCTGATCATGCATGAAAGATACACAGAAAACGTAAACACTTATTAGCGAAAGGGTTATAGAATTGTGCCTAATTCTCTAACTGCATTTGGTCTTATCCCAAGTAGATATTCGTGATACCCAGGCATTAGGGTCGAATAGTTTACTTTGGAAAGTGATCACATGATTCCAAGTGATATCCGGTAACCACCTAGTGGTATTGCTACTGTCATTGATTGTCTTAACCCTGTTCTGGGAGATACACCACCAACAATCAAAGTAAACTATTTTGTGATAATCAATGGCTGCTGCTGCAATGAAACATATGGCTTCAAACTTTGCTAAGCTGGATAAGTTTGAAGGGGTGGACTTTAGGAGGTGGCAGAAGAAGATGCACTTCTTGCTGTCAAGCATGAGTGTGGTGTATGTGCTAACTACACCTATTCCTGATGATGGGGATGATGCTACTGTGGAGCAGATCCGGAGGAGGAGCAAATGGGAGAATGATGACTACATATGCACAGGTCTTATTCACAATGGTATGTCTGATTCTCTGTGTGATATTTATCAGAACTTTGAATCTTCCAAAGAACTGTGGGATTCCTTGGATGCCAAATATATGGCTGAGGATGCATCAAGTAAGAAGTTCCTTGTTAGTAATTTCACAAATTACAAAATGACTGATTCAAGACCAGTTATAGAACAATACAATGAACTTCTTGGAATACTTGGAAGGTTTACACAACACAATATGCACATGGATGAGGCTATTTCAGTCTCTTGTGTTATTGACAAACTTCCTCTTTCTTGGAAAGATTTCAAGCATACCTTGAAACATAAGAAGGAGGAGTTAACTCTGGTTGAGTTGGGCAGTCATCTGTGCATTGAGGAATCTCTCAAGGTGCAGGATAATGACAAGCCAAAGAGTGGCAATGCTACTGGACCATCTGTTGTCAATATGGTGGAGCATAACAACTCCACCAGGTACAATGACAACAAAGGCAAACGCAAGTATCATGACAACACAAGGGCAGATCCTAACAAGAAGGCAACACCTATGTGGAAACGTAGAGGGGGGGTGAATACGTTACCGTTTAAAAACTTTAGATCTTTAGTATCAAATCGCTTATGAAGCTTGTTATAATATGAAAGTACCAATTATTGTTTGTGACTAATATAAAGCATGGTAAACCAAGTTGTCACACAATCATGAACATCAAACCACATCACAAACAATAGTATAGTGCAAGTATAAAAGTAAAGAGATAAAGAAAGGAAAGTGCAAACCGAACACGAGGATTTATAGTGGTTCGGTCACGGATCTCCTTTCCGCCCTACTCCACTCCCCGAGTACCCAACTCGAGAGTTACTTCACTAAATCAACAAGCTCCCTTCTCGGCGGAGAAAACCTTACAATCGTCGCTTACACTTTTTCCGGTACAAAGCTAAATACCGGGTTCTAGTTCGAGGTAGAACCAACCTAACGTCGCCTATACAATATTTCCGACACTAAGCTAAATGTCGAGTTCTTTTACAAGGGTACAACCACTCCCAATATGTTTTATGGCCCAACATAATAAACCTTGTGTTTTATGGCACAAACACATAAACCATCTAATCTAGTTTGGTGAAAGTGTTGTTATGATGCAATGATGTTTACACTAATGATCCATGACACAAATGTCTAATGGATATGAATAACTACTTCTAAATGAACTTCCATTGATAGGAAGCCTTCATGATGAAGATCACAAGTTCCCTAAACTTCTTGTGATAGATCTTCAACTTGTGGTGAGTGGGGATGGCTAGATCTCCAAGATTTCCTTGGTTAATCAAAGAGTATGCTTACAACAAAGATGAATGTTAGAAGCATTATGATCATGATCATTAGGGTGTTTAATGTATGTTACTACATTGTTAATGATAGATCTAAATGTATGCAAGAAGGTGGAGAAGATGTGTTTTTGAGTGGTGAAGAAATGGGAAAACAATGGGCTTCTATTTATAGCCAAAAGTGGTCAGGAGCGTCCACGGACC
>BPTQ01000006.1:282097868-282138829 GCA_019973895.1 Chrysanthemum seticuspe | reverse complement strand
CAGTAGATGGTAGTGGTGTACTTAGGATGATCATTTGGCTGTGGTTGTGATCGTGGTGATCACCGTGTGGGCCACTTTCTGAAGTATAGAAGAAAGATCCTTGATAAAACATCCGAAAATAGTATAATATAAGAGTGAAAAGAATACTAACATTAATCCTCTGATGTGAAGTACTCTAGAAACTAATATAGTAAATAGTGTATATATGTAGAATAAAAAAAAGTTTTTCTACTTTATATAACGTGATTACAAAAAGTAACATCCAAGTAGTAGTATATGTGATCTAACATATATTGAATGAGTAGATTCCTACTTCAAACGTAGTTAATAAAAAGAATAAAATCCACGAAGAACTGTGGGAGCTCGTTCCTCCTTATAGGAAATTCGTGAGTATATCGTAGCCATATACAACCAAGTGTATAGACGATGCAATATGAGTGCTTAAAGGATATTCCTCCTTGTTCTAGGGTGTCAAGAAGCACCTAAATAAGAAAAATAATTGATGCAAACTTCATCCTTAGATGAGTAAATTATATACAATCGAGTGTATATGATGATGAACCTATAATGAAAAACATTAGTGCAATATATTTCATCTTTTTCACAAAAAAAATAAGATGTATATATGTGATAAATGATATAATCAAAGATCTCATGAAGTATAGTCTCCTAATTACAATCATAAGAAAAGTGAGAATATAACATGATAAAAGCCTACAAAATAATTCCTAGAAAGAAGATATGAAGTCTTCCACCGGGTGTGCCACTAGTGGTGCTAGTGTTGGTGTCGGTTTACTAGTAGGATTCATGTGGTGATGGTAGATGACTTGACATTTACAAAAGCAAGTTTTCGCTAATCCATGGTGGTGATGATTAGTGAAAGTGGTGATGGAAGGTGGTGGTGATTAGGTAGGAAGCTATTAAGGAGTTAGAAACTCGTATGTATAGCAAATATAAAAATATGGACTCATGCAATCCTTTCGTCATGTCAAGTGACCAAAGCTAAGAGGAAAAAAAATGTGAATGGACATTGCATTTCAATGATGCACAAGGGTTATGATTTGAATGATTTATTGATGCTAACAATCTATTGTTTTGAGCAAGTTCTCATATGCTTCAACCCAAGAGTAATCAATAATGCGTTCTATCTAAGAATGAAGATACCAAAAGATATAAAAGTGATGAAGATAAATTCGTTCATTGATTGACACGAATTATAAAAATGACCTATTCTAGGTGACAATGGGAAAGGTAGTATTAGCATGGTTTTGACCGACATGGATGATTATCACTTTGAAAAGAAGTGAAGACAATATGGAAAATACTAATAATGAGTACCTATATGAGGATGAGAATGACATCATATGAGTGAGAGTTGGATGGACCAACGTGTTGGAGATGGCTGTTTTGATTAATATATCGTTTGCACTGACAAGGACATGCATGATAAGCGAGAAAAGGATAAGGTCCTATGATGGTGTTCTAGTTAGTGAAGTTGTAAGGTGCTAGTTTAAGGAAAATCCTATATGTGGAGATGAAGACGTTTTGTAAAAACACGTGATGCATTTTTTCACTTGATGAGGTATTGGTGTGAAAAAGGTTGAACTAGTTGTGGTTTCATGAACCGGTTTTAGCTAAGTGGTGTTTACCTATGTGTTGGTATTGTAGAGTCTAAGAGACATAAAATTTGACAAAAGACAATTATGTGAATGAATTTCTCTCCCCCTTAATTGGTGGACATCCAACATAATGTGTAATGTATCAAATAAGGAATGACAACAAAGTGTTCAGGAGGTTATTCGGGCTAACGAAAGAGATGAGCTTAGTGATATTTTCTGGATGATGGTTAGCATACAATGAACTTCATCCTTAAAGTCACGTACCTTTTCTCGATTAATACGAGATGATCGTATGATGAGGCATGTGGTTTCCTAATAGGAAGTGAAGAGGATTAGAGTATTGTTATAACTAAATAATGATGGAGGTGATTTTTGGAAAGCGGAAGCAAAAATGAGATTTGGAAAGAGGTCGGTTGAAAGACAAAAATGCAAAGCCAACCCTCTAGAACTTAATTCTATATGCTTTTAGACTATATGCAAGTGTAGGGGTCCCATAGAGCATATTACTAATCTACGTAGCAATAAACGGGATTATGCAAAATGAGCATATAAAAGTTAGAACCAAGTGAGATAACAAATAATTTGTTATCAACCTACAAAACAAATTTGTTAGTGACAAAAGATGTTAACATGATAGAAATCAAGTGATAACATATTATATAAGCAAAAACAACACATTGCACTTAGTAGACAAGAAATCACCACACAAGATATCATCAAAACAATCATATTATGCAAGAATACGACTTTATTCAAGACATTTCATTATGAGATTGTTTTGTCGTTAGACTTAGCCACTCAAGCATACGTGGATATACAATAATCTATGTGATTAATTTGTAAGATAAAAAGCTTCTAAAAGTTTGTCATACAAAAAGCACTTTGACAGATTATATGTGCACACGTAGCAAACAAATAGTGTGACAAGAGGCAAAAGAAACAAAATGAAAGATTCATGCAAGCCATGTTTAAGACATAACAATTTGGAGCATGTATCATTTGGATTGTACTACACATAGATATAATGAAGGCCAACTAATATCTTTCAAACACAAACTTATCATATCAGAATTATCACGTATCAAAATGACATATTATGATTTCATAATTAACATGTTAATCATGCTAAAACTAATTCAAAAGTAAGTATCATGCAAATAAAGTTTAGGTTTAAACGTTTAGTAGCATGAAACAAGAATACAAGTATTATAAAGATAAAACCGTACTAAGGTTTACACATTTGACTTATTATCAAACACTAAGATAATGTCAAATCAACTTATCGTATTAAACAAGAACATGTAATTAACACATGTAAGTGCAATGCAAGTGGTTTTACTAAGGTTTGCACATTTGACTAGTTATCAAACACTAAGATAATGTCAAATCAACTTATTGTATCAAACAAGAACATGTAATCAACACATGTAGGTGCAATGCCAATGGTTTTAAAAGAAAAATCATATATACTACTTGTTTGATTAGTATTCCTAAGGCATGGCAAACTATCAATGTTTTAACACTTACTTTAGGCAAGTATAGGAAAACATATTTTTCAAGTTGGAGAATAAATATGAGACTATTACTAGCGGTGCTCAATTAAGGCTAAACACGACCATTTTTACGGGTGATTCCACATACCCAACTTCTCTCCAAGAAGCAATTCAACCGTTAGGTCAAATTGAGTTTCTAGTGCAATAGGTTCTCCAGTAGTCATTCTCATGTTAGAAAGATGGGAACTCCTACTTTTGCCTATTAACGTGCATAAAAGATGATAGTTTACCAATACTTGGCTTAATGTGACACAACTAATATACAATATAACTAAGGTGATGAAGATGTCATGTTATACACGTGAATTTTAACAATGGTGTGTTGATAAACAATATGTTTTAATCTTGTGTTTAGAATCTAAGGCTGTTTAAATTACATAGCTAATTTTATGATCTAATGGATGACATCTTTAATGTTGAAGTGTACACTTTAAAAGTGATTTGATTTATCTAAGACTAGGGAATGGAATATGTTAAATTAAGAACGTTCTCAAGAAAGCTCTTTGGTATTTTATTTAACAATAATCTAAGTGAGGTTACCAACTTCAATAGATCTTGTGTATGCTCTAAAGATGTGTAGTTTTAACCTTGGATGTGCACTCGGTTTGAGCAAGGTTAGGTTATGATGTACGCTTGAAAGGAAATAGATACAAATAGTATCTTTTAATAAATGAGATTATCACATGGGATAAAGTTGTCATGCTTATGAAAACAAGTATGACAAGATGAATTGGATATGCTAGTTCATAGAACTTGTAGATGTTTGTTTCAAGATCATTTAGCCAATGAGGTGTAATGAAATCTCTTGTAACACAACTATTTATGTCGCAAGAATGATGCATAGGATATACAATATCCTTTTAACAAGATGAAATCTTAACGCATGAATCTTAGTCATAATGTTCTTCAAAACATCATGTTTTCCTAAATGAAGATATGAAGCCAAAGTGTTTGAATCAGATAGTCCCATCTAAATAAACTTGGTCTCAAGATTATATTCACTAGATGATGACAAGAGGAATTCACTCGAGTTTCTTATGTATACTCCTCAAGAGTCATTGTTGCTTGGGGTGTATGATGTTGGCTTTGAGATTGCATTTTAACATATGTTGTTAAAATGTTGATTTGAGGTTTAACGAAATTTATGCAGAAGTTTAACGACAAAGTATTACTAATACTTTGATAATTTGTGAAGGTAGTACTACTTATACCTAGTGGAAATTGACAACAATTACTAAGAGCACCATGCTTATTTGATAGTTGAGGTTCTAGCCATAATGAATTATCTAAGTCCTTATATGTGGGAAAGGATGTTTGAGTTTGAGTTAATTCAGTATAAGTGTTGGACACAAGGGCTTTTTGAGCAATACACTCAACGAATTCAAATGATGGTAAGGATGGTGGATTGGTTGATCTAGGTGGTAGGTCTTCTAGTGTGTCTAAATAAGGATGTGGTGATGTAGGGGTTTGTTGTGCTATGGGAGTACTTAGGTTGATTATTTGTCCATAGATGTTGAACACAAAAAGTACGGATACTAATTCTTATGGTTCATTGGTTGCTACAACTAGTGGGTGAAGTGCTTGAAGTTTTGGTTATGTTTATGAAGCTTAGGGGCTGAAGTATAGGTTCACCTTGAAAGGGCACGTTTGATTTAAAGTATACTCTTGGAAGTTCATGAGCAATACAGTTAATGGTGCCAAAAGATGGAAGAGGGATAGTAGGTGTCAAAAAGGGATAAGTGGCACCGTGGGTTGTTTGTTTTGGATAAGTGTTTCAACATGTGTTGTTAAAATACTTGGGTGTTGATTTTTCGGATATGACTTTTAATGACTATAATCGTAAGTCGCATATACTTGAATATTTCGGATGAAATACTTAAGTTGTCAATCCTAATTTGTTGAGATTATAAAGCTTAGATTGAACTCAAGGATAACAAGACTTGATAATATGTATTTAACATATGTGTGAGTTATGACTCGATGTAAATATATTATCGTTTTGAAGGATGACACATTATTTTCATGTTAACCAGGTGAGGCAATACATGTAGATACAAAACAATATCTATAGTCATATGTTAGACTTGTGTATGATATCTTTGCAAATAATGAGTCCAGGTTTATTTGTCTCGGTAAGTCATCTAAGTCATCCGCAAACGGGTAAGGAGATGTTGGTGGTGTTGCACAAAGTTTGATAGGTACAAGCTTTGGAGACTTTGGTAGTGAAGTTGTTTTGGATGATGGTGGGTGATTTTGGTGGTGGAGTTGGAGTACTCAAGTTTAGAAAGTTCACATCTTGAATGGTTGATGAGATGTTGAGAGATAATGAGTCTGAGGATGAAGAGCTCAAGTTAATGAAGCAACAGGATCGAATGCTAATCCTAGTGGTTTTCTTAAGTGGCTTATTTGAGGTTAAGGATTTAGTCATTTTGACTCTGCTTTAAGAAATGCTAAGCTTGAGGAAAAGTAACAGTGAAGGTGTGAAAATGATCATCTTGAATGTGTCGATTTATGGAACTAAGGATTCATGGATTTGATGTTAATCCATACAAAGATGGTAGTTTCTAATGAGATGGAAGTGTCTAAAATCATGTCAAACATCCTAAGTTAATCCATTGAGGATGTGTTGAGTGAGGTATGAAAGATATACATTAACAACTATCCTAGAAACGACGTTTGGTAAATTAGATTGCGGGATTTAGTAAAATTCAATAACTTACCTGTAGGATTCACGGTACCAATTTTTCACACAGGCGGAACCAAAATAATGGTGCCGTCTGGTCCGCTTGTACAGGTATGGCGGTACCAAAAGCTATAACGGGCGGAACCAAATAATTGGTGCCGTCTGGTCCGTGGTGACCAGAAATCTTCACAGACCCATATTTTAACTATCGGGGACATTTCCGAAACCTGAAATTTTTCTCAAAACATATGGCATTAACTATTTCTAGTTAGGAACAGTCAATAACGCATACACAAACATAGTGGAGCATTGATTTTGAACAAGAGCTAACGATTTTCACATATAAGTGAAAATGGGTAAAATTTGATAACACCCGTGTGCTATCCCCCTGCATGAACCGGTTAGCATACATCAATGTTTTTAGTTAGTTTATCATCCTACGAAGCAAAAACACATAAATGACATCATACAACATTGTTTTTGTCCTTGTACCAAACACTCTCTTAAAAACTCCATTTTTCAAAGTACTTGACTAATTTTAGTTAGTAATCATTGATAATTGAGTTATGACATTTCATAAGTTATGCGAGATTTTAGTATAACCTATGCAAAGAAAGTTATCTAATTCTACAAGTGATGGTAAAATCATTTTCTAACTTATTGCACAAAATCTAGCAAAGACCTATTGTGCATAAACAAGAAGTTGCCAAACAAGTGAATAAAAAACATGGCAAGATTGACACTTATATTATGCAACCAAACAAATGTAAACAACAATTTGAAAATAAGCAAGCATCATATATGCAAACAACATAAACAGGTAGTTATTTAGCATAGCATAAAATGAAAAACACTTTTCGTCATCTAGCGTTTAAATATGACAATGTATACCAAGCTTGATTAGTTTCCTTTAAACATATTACCAAATTAATTAGTTTCAAAAGAAGTTGTATCAAAGTTCTAAGAATACCAACTTATATTGTTTGATTCAAAAATTTGAGTTTTTATGTTAAAGCGAAACTTAATATTTTAGACATACTGTAGTATTTGGTCTATTTCACTTATTTAAAATTAGACTCAGACCATGAGAGTATTTTTAAATGAAAGTAGACTTAATTCCCTTTAAAATGATAGGTGGCTCGACTTGTACGGACTTACGGTTAATTAGTTATGATTTTTTGAAGTTGCCAAAAAAACTGCATACTGTACAGACGGATCCCACGGAACCAAATAAAGGGATCCGCCCTTTATAAGATTTGGTGCCGTGGTCCTCTGAGACAGATTCACCAAAACTAGTATTTGACATAGAGAAAACGTGTGTGACTTACTAGATTTCATAGTGAACATATAATACACATATTTTAACAACATATCTACTTATGTAACTTATCTTAAACATTTACGGAGGTGATTTTTCAACTAGATTTATAGTTATCCCAAACACTCCTTTAAAATCATATTTCTTCGTAAATTTTCTATAAGCACACAATACAATACTTACTAGTTCTTTCAACAAACTTTTATTTTATTTTTCAAGAAAACCTTCAAGCTTGTATACAAAGTTACATTTAACAACAAAATTTCTAAGTATAACAAGCAAAGCATTTTTCCTATTATTTTTCGTTTCAATGGTAATTTGATACATGGATCGTACTCTATTTTAAAAACCATTTGTTTTGAAAATAAGAGCCACGTGGCTCTGATACCAATTGTGGAAACGTAGAGGGGGGGTGAATACGTTACCGTTTAAAAACTTTAGATCTTTAGTATCAAATCGCTTATGAAGCTTGTTATAATATGAAAGTACCAATTATTGTTTGTGACTAATATAAAGCATGGTAAACCAAGTTGTCACACAATCATGAACATCAAACCACATCACAAACAATAGTATAGTGCAAGTATAAAAGTAAAGAGATAAAGAAAGGAAAGTGCAAACCGAACACGAGGATTTATAGTGGTTCGGTCACGGATCTCCTTTCCGCCCTACTCCACTCCCCGAGTACCCAACTCGAGAGTTACTTCACTAAATCAACAAGCTCCCTTCTCGGCGGAGAAAACCTTACAATCGTCGCTTACACTTTTTCCGGTACAAAGCTAAATACCGGGTTCTAGTTCGAGGTAGAACCAACCTAACGTCGCCTATACAATATTTCCGACACTAAGCTAGATGTCGAGTTCTTTTACAAGGGTACAACCACTCCCAATATGTTTTATGGCCCAACATAATAAACCTTGTGTTTTATGGCACAAACACATAAACCATCTAATCTAGTTTGGTGAAAGTGTTGTTATGATGCAATGATGTTTACACTAATGATCCATGACACAAATGTCTAATGGATATGAATAACTACTTCTAAATGAACTTCCATTGATAGGAAGCCTTCATGATGAAGATCACAAGTTCCCTAAACTTCTTGTGATAGATCTTCAACTTGTGGTGAGTGGGGATGGCTAGATCTCCAAGATTTCCTTGGTTAATCAAAGAGTATGCTTACAACAAAGATGAATGTTAGAAGCATTATGATCATGATCATTAGGGTGTTTAATGTATGTTACTACATTGTTAATGATAGATCTAAATGTATGCAAGAAGGTGGAGAAGATGTGTTTTTGAGTGGTGAAGAAATGGGAAAACAATGGGCTTCTATTTATAGCCAAAAGTGGTCAGGAGCGTCCACGGACCACGGACCCCTAAAAAGGGTTCCGTCCTTTATACAATTTGGTGCCGTGGGTGCCTGACATAAAATCTAAAAAATCTTTCTTCAAATCTTTCCAAGATATTACCAAATCTTACTAAGATCACATTTGAAATATTGAGTGTCAATCTAACCAAAATATTCAAGTGATCTTCCAAGGATTTCAAAGATGATGCATGACATGATGTAACATGTATTTCCATTTTTAGATTAAAAGGTTTATCAAAGTAAACTTGTAAAATGTATTATGTAACTAGTTGATAAAATGTCTAGTTACCTTTTGAAATACTTGTGAATGCAAAATGTAAAATGAGGTTCGAAATAGAATGGTTAACCTATTAAAATACTTAGTGACTCTAAACGTATTTTAAACATTCTAAATGATTTGTTAATGGGTTTGATCATAATGCCACATAACAAACATGTACGAACCTGTGTTGTAACATACGAGGACTTGAGACATCGAGAGGTGTTGAATGTATGTTGAGACAAATGTAATTACAAGTAACTTGTACATTTTACGTTATGTATTACAAGTTACATGTTTGTCATCAATCAAAACAAACGAGACTGTATAGATTAAATATCGTAATATTTGCACTAACAACCTACTTGTTGGAAATGTGGCAAGACTGGTCACATTAAAAGGGACTGCAAGGGTGTTAAAATTGGTGGTAAAACAAATGGATCAGGCACTAATGGTTCAGGGAGTGGTGGTTCAGCCAACTCACTGAAAGGTTAGAATATGTTTAATAAGTCTTTTCAGATTTATTATGTTACATATGTATCTGAATCTTTTTATGTGCAGGATGATGATGTTGCGTGGTGGGTTGACTCTGGTGCAACAGTTCATGTGTGTAAAGATAGAAGCTGGTTCAAGACTTATGAGTCACTGAATGATGGTTCTATTCTTCACATGGGAAATGAGTCAACAGCCTTGGTGCATGGTCGTGGTTGTGTAGATCTTAGGTTTAGTTCGGGAAAGATTGTAACTTTGTTTAATGTTATTCATGTTCCTGATATAAGGAAAAACTTGGTTTCAAGTAGTGTTTTGAATAATCATGGATATAAACAAGTTATTGAATCTGATAAATTTGTGCTTTCTAAGCATGGTGTTTTTATTGGTTTTGGTTATTTATGCAATCAAATGTTCAGGCTTAATGTTACCACTGATAGTGTTATTTCAGCTTTTGTGACCACATATGACCAGACTGATTCTATCCTTTGGCATGCTAGACTTGGTCATGTTCACTATAAAAGAATGCAAGATATTTCTAGGGATGGTTTAATCCCTGCTTTTGACATGGACACTGAAAAGTGTAAAACTTGCATGTTGACCAAGATAACCAAGAAACCCTTTCAGGGTGTTAGTCGTGAGACTAAGATCTTGGAGCTTATTCACAGTGACCTGTGTGATTTGCATGCCACTCCTTCTTTGGGGAATAAGAAGTACTTTGTGACATTTATTGATGATGCTTCTAGATTTTGTTATGTCTATCTGTTACATACCAAGGATGAAGCATTAGATAAATTCAAAGTGTTTAAAACTGAAGTTGCATTACAACTTGGGTCTTTGATCAAAAGATTAAGGACTGATAGGGGAGGTGAGTACATGGATACTCAGTACTTTCAGTCTATTGGTATTATCCATGAAACTACTGCTCCCTATACTCCTCAGCAAAATGGTATTTCTGAAAGGAAAAACAGGGTGCTGAAGGAGATGGTTAATTCCATGTTGTCCTATTCAGGACTGAGTCAAGGGTTCTGGGGTGAAGCTATGTTAACAGCTTGCTATTTATTAAATAGGGTTCCCAACAAAAGGAACAAGGTTACCCCTTATGAACTCTGGACTAAAAGGAAACCCAACCTGAACTATCTCAGGGTTTGGGGTTGTAGGGCTGCTGTAAGACTCCCTGATCCAAAGCAAAAGACTTTGGGTGAAAGAGGCATTGACTGCATCTTTGTTGGATATGCTGAGCATTCCAAGGCTTTTAGGTTCTATGTTATTGAACCTAATGAACATGTTTCAGTTAACTCAATAATTGAATCAAGGGATGCTGACTTTGATGAGAATAGATTCTAATCAGTCCCTAGACCAAGTATGAGGATTCCTAATGGAACTCATGACACTGGTGTATCAGAGGTCCCTGATGATGAACCATCAGTGGTCCCTGATGAGGTTGTGGTTCAGCAACCTGAACCTGTGCTCAGGAAGAGCAAAAAGGTCAGGACTCCAAAGTTATTTGGACCTGAGTTTCAACTATACTTAGTTGAAGGTACTAGGGATGAGGTCTCAGACCAATACTCCTATTGCTTCATTGTTGAGGATGATCCCAAGACATTTGAAGAAGCAATGAAGTCCCAGGATATTGCTTTCTGAAAAGAAGCAATTAATGATGAGATGGATTCCATCATGGGCAACAACACTTGGGTGTTGGTTGATCTACCACCAGGTTGCAAACCTCTGGGGTGCAAATGGATTTTCAAAAGGAAAATGAAGGTAGATGGAACTATTGAAAAGTTGAAGGCTAGACTAGTCATTCAGGGCTTTAAACAAAAGTCAGGAATAGACTATTTTGATACTTATGCCCCTTGGCTCGTATCAGTACCATAAGACTACTGATTGCTATGGCATCTATTCACAATCTGGTCATTCATCAGATGGATGTGAAAACAGCTTTCTTGAATGGTGAATTGGAAGAGGAGGTTTATATGAACCAACCTCAGGGCTTCATCATGCCTGGAAATGAAAACAAGGTGTGTAAACTGATTAAGTCTCTTTATGGACTTAAGCAGGCACCTAAGCAATGGCATCAAAAGTTTGATGAAGTGGTTTTGTCTAGTGGTTATGTTCTTAACCAAGCTGACAAATGTGTATATAACAAATTTGATGAATCTGGTGAAGGAGTCATCATTTGTCTATATGTTGATGGCATGTTGATTTTTGGCACTTACCAAAATCAGGTTAACTTGACAAAGGAATTTTTGTCATCAAGGTTCTCCATGAAGGATATGGGGGAGGCTGATGTTATCCTTGGTATAAGGATCAAACATGAAAGTAAAAGAATTTCTATCTCTCAGTCTCATTATATTGAGAAGGTACTGAGGAAATTCAATTACTTTGATTGTACTCCAGTGAGTACACCTATGGATACTTGTGAGAAGCTGATGCCTAATCATGGCAAGGCTGTATCTCAAATTGAGTATTCTAGGGTAATTGGCTGCTTAATGTATGCCATGACTTGTACAAGACCTGATATTGGCTTTGCAGTGGGAAAATTGAGCAGGTATACTAGTAATCCTAGTGCTCATCACTGGCAAGCAGTTCAAAGGGTACTGAAGTATTTGAAGAGAACTGTGGATTATAGTCTCTCATATACTGGTTACCCATCAGTGTTGGAAGGTTACACTGATGCAAGTTGGATCAGTAACACTGAAGACAATTCGTCTACCAGTGGCTGGGTATTCCTACTTGGTGGAGGTGCAATTTCTTGGGCATCCAAGAAGCAAACTTGCATCACCAGTTCAACAATGGAATCTGAATTTGTGGCTTTAGCAGCTGCTGGTAAAGAAGCTGAATGGTTGAAAAACTTGCTTCTTGAGATTCCATTGTGGCCTAAACCTATAGCACCTATTTTTATCCGGTGTGATAGTTCAGCTACATTGGCTAAGGCTTATAGCCAAATGTACAATGGTAAGTCTAGACACTTAGGTGTCAGACATAGCATGATTCGTGAGCTTATCATGAATGGGGTGGTATCTATAGAGTTTGTTAGATCTCAACAGAACTTAGCTGATCACTTGACAAAGGGTCTGGCTAGAGACTTGGTTATAAAGTCTGCTAAAGGGATGGGTTTAAGTCCAACTTAGTCACTGAATGCTAGGACACCGAACTCCCTCATAACGAAACTTGGGAGCTGAGTTCAATGTGAAAAGCTGAACATTCAGTGGACTGGAGCACATGTTTTATTTACATCCCAAGGTTGTGCTCAGAACCTGCTGAAAGGAGGATGAAGTCTTTACTTCTTAATGGTTAATTTTCTTTGAAAAAGTGCTTGGCAGGAGCATGAATAAGGATGAACCACCTATGTAAATGTTGAAGTTTTGCCGCTTCAGGAAGCTTTGGACTTTTAGCTTTTACAACATTTATGAATTTGGATATGGAGACATGGCTTGTATAGTGTCAGGAGCTGTTAAGTGTTTGAAAACTTGTGTGTATTTTATCTTCAGGTATTCAAATGGGTTGAAGGGTTCAATTCTTAGAACACCCTGATTCTCGAATATTTGAACGCGTAATTTACTAAGATGGAAATTCAATCCTCAGGACATTTTCGTTTATGCACATGTTTTGCTTGATGTTTATTTTTCATGCAAAGGAAGTGAACTAAATTTGGGGAGGATTGTTAGAAAATTTAGTGCACTTGTGGGATTAGTTCACACCTTGTAATGGGTTAGGAGGTACGGAGTGTACACCAATAAGGTCCATGAACACCCTGACTCTTGTAGTGGGTTGTATTGGTAGTGCTAGTAGAAAGTACTGCTTGTGGAAAGTACTGCTTGTGAAAAGTACTGCTTGTGGTTTCCACTGATAAGCAGTGTTTTCACTGATAAGCAGTGTTTCCACTGAAGCTTGTGTTTCCACTGAATCTTGTGGATTCCACTGAAGCAGTGTATCCACTGATAGCACTATGACAGTACTGCTAGTGTGAAAGTACTGCTAATGGTATGAAAGTACTGCTAGTGTTAAAGTACTGCTAAATGGCAGTTACAACTGCTTAATGACCACGTTTAATTGGTCATGTAACCACTAACAACTATAATGGGGATAATTATGAGGCTATTAATGGGCCGATTAATACTCATAATTCCATTGGACTAGCTAAGAGTAATCTCCTATAAATAGGATATCTGATCATGCATGAAAGATACACAGAAAACGTAAACACTTATTAGCGAAAGGGTTATAGAATTGTGCCTAATTCTCTAACTGCATTTGGTCTTATCCCAAGTAGATATTCGTGATACCCAGGCATTAGGGTCGAATAGTTTACTTTGGAAAGTGATCACACGATTCCAAGTGATATCCGGTAACCACCTAGTGATATTGCTACTGTCATTGATTGTCTTAACCCTGTTCTGGGAGCTACACCACCAACAGTTTTTGCAGAGAATGCAAGACCTTCCATTTCTTCTCAAGAGGTTGTTTAGAGAACTGATGGATCCTCAAAGATCTCTTCCATTCGTCATCAAAGCACGTGTATATCTGGCAGTAAGTTGACAATAGCTTATTTCATTTTGTTACATATACATGAAAGTTCAACTACTTTTCCTAAATTTAGCATCATGACATCAATTTGTAGATTCTGAGTTTCTAATTATGTTTTTAATTAAAAAAAAAAAACTGTCGATGTTTAATTTAAAAAAAAAAAGAAGATTAGGGGGGGGGGGGAGGGATGTCGAGGGGTGTCCAAGGTCGTATTAGGGGGTGTCCAAGTCATATTAGAGGTAAAAAATTAAATAATTGGCTGATCTGGATGTGATGCATATATTCAGGTTATTTGGGTCATGCTAGATCACATCCATTAGTTAACGCGTAAGATCGTGATCCATTTAGTATCTTTATAAAATCTTATCCGAATCCAGCAGAGTGACAGCTTTACTATTTTAGTCTTTTTAAGTCTCGACAGTACGGCAGTACGCTGGGGGATTGTTAGTGAGAGGAGGTCTTGAGGAGGGTAGACGTCAACCAATATTTAGATGGGAAAGTAGTAGACATTTAAAGGCATAGGGGACACCATTTATGTCTTGTATTCACCCCGAGTTACAAGCTATGTTTCTATAACTAACATCAGCATGACAATTATAGTTGTATTCTTGATAGTGGCATCCTTAGAACTGTGAACTTATTTAGATTATGGTTTCTTGTCTAAAAACATCCTAGTCCTTGGGAACATCATATGTTTTCTTTACTAATGTTGCCTTTTCAAACGCAGTTGATATCAACTGCTATTTACGTTCTCAGCCCTGTGGATATAATTCCTGAAGGTATGCTACAATCTGTGCAGTGTGCATATTTTTGTAGGTTGTGGGTCAAAATTTCTCTTTATTATTATATGGACTAAAATATTGGTTGTTTTTGGCAGCATTGTTTGGAATACTTGGTCTATTGGATGATGTTATAATAGCCCTCATCTTCTTCCTTCACGTTGGCACCTTGTATCGGGCTATACTTCTCCGTCGTTATGGAGGTTCTTCCACCTGACTATTTGGAACCTTAGACTTTGTTGAATTTTACTTACATCTGCATCATCTAATGTTGTTACAGTACAGAGATTATGATATATGTATGCTGATGTTCAAGATTATTTCAGTTCTAATACTTTCAGTTTTGTAATGTTTGACCAACAAATGGAAATTTTTTTCAAAGCAATTCATGTGTCATGCACTGTTATCTATGATTATGGTGGGTTCATATCCGTATGCCTGTAAAAATAATTACTCAAGCCTGCATGACTATTTTGTCATTAGTTTAAACGGGCAATTGGCACAAAAATGTAACCAATACTTTGACACTTTTTTGCTTTGTTGTGTAGGGTTTTTTTTTTTTTTTTTTTTTTTTTTTTTTTTTTTTTTTTTACATCAAACTTTTGAATACCGTTTATTGTATGTATTCTATGACAATTTTACCCTTCTGATTTATAAACACTCTTATTAACGGATAGGGCAAAAAGATTATCGGATATACATAATAGACGGAATTCAAAAGTATAATATATACAATAAGAAAACATAAAAACACAACAAAGCAAAAATTAGCAAGTTAGTTACATATTTGCACCATTCGCCCTAGTTTAATCCGTGGGCCAGGCGACACAAGATGTTGTTTACAAAAAAGTCATCGCCGGACATCCATTATCTTAGATTTGTTTACATAAGCTACAACAACCCTTTTTTTTTTAAGGCACCACACTTAAATTCCGACCCCTGAGTTAAACCATCCAAACAGGCAAGCCCCGGGACCCGAACCACTAGGAGAGACCCGCGAAGGGAAACACCTATAACTCACGGCTTCGCACTAAGAGGAAAATACGGAATTTTTGTCACTTGCGAGACTTGAACCCGGGTAAAACCCCTCCCCAAGCTCCAGAAGAAACTCAGATGGCCAACTGGCTAAGTCAGTTAGTTTTCTCCTTACGTAAACTAATAAACGTTGTTATCTATTAACTAATCACATATAAATACTATTAAAGCTCATTTGTAGGTATGCAACTTGGTTTAGATATCAAGAATTATTCAAACATTGATGTGGTCACCAATGACTCTTTCTTGTTTTTCTTTCTTATTTATATGTTTCCTTTATATGCTTTTTGTGTCTGGTTGTCTTCATGTGAGTAAAAAGAATGCATTTCTTATAACAACTGTATATATAATACATTACATATCACAAAAGCAAACACAAAACACACCTGAGATGGATGCAGAGCCCAAAATTGATCAGAAGCAGCCTCATGTGGTCTTTATACCAGTTGCAGCCCAAAGCCACATGAAGTGTATGCTTAAACTTGCCAAAGTTCTTCACCACAATGGCATTAATATAACCTTTGTAAACACTCAGTCTAACCACAAGCGCCTTCTTAAGCATGCTGGGTCTCACAGTCTCGATGTTCCTGGTTTTCAATACAAAGCGGTCCCAGATGGTCTCCCTGCTACATCCAATGACGACGATGGACTAGCTCAAACCCAAGTAGAACTTACTATGTTCCTCTTAGCCAATTTCTATGATTCATTTCTTGATCTTGTAGCTGGACTTGAAACTCCACCCACTTGTATCATCTCGGATGGTTTCATGACGTTCTCAAACATTAAAAATGCGGCTGAGAAGCTCAAGATCCCCATCATTCTTTACTGGACTATGGCTGCTTGTGGCTTCATGGCATATTATCAGGCAAAAGTTCTGTCGGAGAAAGGTCTCGTCCCACTTAAAGGTAATTTTTTCCTAAAGTGTAAGTTTAATATGATATTGACGCTCCTTTAATCATCCACCAAAGTTTATTGTGTCTTTCAATACGTTTAATTTCACAAGTAAGTGGATGATCAACCTTAACTTGCACTTTTTTCAGATGAAAGTTATTTGACAAATGGATACACTGATACGTTAATAGACTGGATTCCTGGAATGGAAAAAATCCGTTTAAGGGATCTACCCGAACTTATCTTAGCCACAAAACCTGATGATCTTGGATTTAAATGGCTTGTGGATACTGCTCAAAGGGCTGATACCGTTCCACACATGATTGTCCATACTTTTGACGAGCTAGAGGGCACTCTCATCAAAGAGCTTAAATCCATCTTTCCAAATGTCTACACCATCGGGCCTCTTCAGTTACATCTGAATCAGATTATAGAAAAAGAAACCGTGAACTCGAAATTTAATGGCTATAGTTTATGGAAAGAAGAACCTGGGTGTATCCAGTGGCTTCAGTCAAAAGAAGCAAAATCTGTGGTGTATGTCAACTTTGGAAGTTTGGCAGTAATGTCTTTGCAAGATCTTCTGGAATTGGCTTGGGGACTAGTTAACAGTAACCATTATTTTCTTTGGATTATACGGCCCGATTTAGTTGATGGGAAGCCTGCGGTTTTGCCTCAAGAACTTGAGGAGGTGATTAAAGGAAAAGGCTTTATAGGAAGCTGGTGTTCACAAGAAGAGGTCCTGAACCACCCTTCCGTTGGAGGGTTTCTGACTCATGGTGGATGGGGTTCAGTGATTGAAAGCTTGTCAGCTGGGGTGCCGATGGTTTGTTGGCCATTTTCCCATGATCAGCGTGTTAACTGTAGACAAATGTGCAAGGAATGGGAGGTTGGGATGGAAATTGAGGGTAATTTGAAGCGGGATGTAGTGGAGAAGCTTGTAAGGGACTTAATGGATGGAATAGAGTGTCAGAGATTGAGAAAGAAGGCTATGGAATGGAAGAACAAAACGGATATCGCGACAAGTCCTAACGGCTCATCTTCTTTAAATATTGAAAAACTTACTAATGAAATTACCATGTTGTCAAGAAACTAGATACATTTTCATTTTTATGTAACTTTCTTATTTAATAATATACGTCAATACTGAGGATTTGGATTCACAAAGCAATCTTTAGATCTACTTATCGGCAATCCACAAAATAAGACCCATAAAAGGGCTTATGTTGACCCCTTTCTTTTGATGTAAAATGAGTTGTTATATCATAGCTCCAAGATTAGCTAAGGGGCTGAATTGTTACCCATTAAACCAATTACTTTTGATCTTGATCCCTGAATAATGGTTGAGTCTCATAGGTGTAACTGCTATTTGGTACAAAAATCTTGCAGAGATAAATGATTTGACAGGTCATTATACAATAGGGTTTCCACAACCTACATGGTTGTCTTCGGTAATCATCATCTTCGTTGATTTCAGCTTGGATTTTCATCAACCCTTCGATTTTCTATATTTCAACCTGCATTCAAAGATGTAAAAACAAAATCAAACAAAAAAAAAGAAATCATATTAACAAATAAACAATAAAAAGCGAAGAACTAGATTCATGTGGAATTGAAACATGATAATTAAACACAAGTTTACCGATTATAATATAAGAATCATGATCAACGAGAAGGGGAAAAAAAACGAAAATCAAAATCACCAATCATCTTCTTCATCAACAAATTCTTTCCGGAGATGCAAATTATTTTGATCCAAGTGAAATTCTCGATCATGTATAAATCACAAATAGAGTTTAGAAATCTATTGAAGAATTAATTATCTATACTACTTTATAATGCATTTAGACCTTCTAAAATTAGAAGGCTTAAAAATTCAGACTTTTTTAATTGCTTATTATGGAAACTTGCTTATCATGGAAAGATATATTATAATGCTTGTAAAATTAAGATAAGGAGCTCCAAGAGATGACATGTGTCACTTCTTAACAAACTCCAAGCCTAACTTCTAACAAACTCCAAGCCTAACTCCTAACCACCAAAAATTAAGATAAGGAGCTCTAATTATAAAATGACATGTGTTACTTCTCAACTAAAAATTCTTTATTTTCAAATTAAAATATCTTTTTATCTACTTATTTATATTATAATCTAATTTCACCATATTTCTAAAATTTTATGCTCTTTAATTCAACATCCATTTTAATATATTTTTATGACTTTTTAGTTTTTATATTTTTAGTGGGTTTATTTTATTTTAATTCAAATTTTTACAACTTTAACCTTTATTTCATTTATTCCAATCAATATAATCTTGATTCGTCAAAATCATATACTTTTGGGGAAGTGTTTGACGCGTAAGAGATTGCGAGGGTATTTTTATATGCGGGAATAATGATGTCGCGTGAAAGTTACGGGTAAACTAAACAAACACTTACAACTAACACATATACATTCGAAGTGTTGTGAAACGAATTCACTAAACGGGTAAGCAAACACATATAACTATACTTATCGCCGCCGCTGTCACCACCATCTCATCACATCACCACCTCAAAATATTTGTTCGCTACAAAATAGTCATCGGGTACCTGCCGCCGCATTGCGCGGGTACCCTTCTAGTGAAAGTCTAATGGAAATTCATTGTTATGCATGATACTCAGCTGTGACTCTATGAGAGATAATGAAGGTTGCATTAATGATAAAGATCTCAGGGGAAAGAGACTCTCACTTGACCTGACTTTCTCTATCGGCTTTGACTGCGGTTATGACATATTTTAATCCCGTTTTTGATGTAAGTTTGGAACTGTCGATATGTTTAAGGGAAATGATGCCTACATTACAATGTAGTCAATATTGCCTACCTTTCCTTTAAAAAAGGGAGGAACAAGGAGAAAATATGTATTAGTGACTTACTGCAGGATTGAACTTTAATTTTTTTTTTTTAAAATTTTTATAAAGGAAATGTAAGCAATTGGCTACATTATAATATAGGCATCACTGGCAAAAGGGATGTAAAAGTACTAAAATAACCCTCCACCAAAATTTCAAGGCTAAAAACTTCATTTAGTTTTCGAATTTGCCACATAAATTATGAACCTTTGATCAAGTCAAAGTCAACAAATCTAACGGTCGTGATCGTCTCCTACGTTTTTTACCTTAATGAGCTAGTATTTTACTTGAACTCTTCTCCCACGTTCTATTATTATGTTAGTTTCTTAGTTTTAGTATAAATAGAATAGTGTGTAGCAAGCTGTAACTTGTATCAGTTTCCCATATTCAATATAATGAACACATTGGAAAAACTCATCTTGGTGTTTTGATTGGCGTATAACGGGTTGTGTTTTTTGGGTTGAAGGGATTGATTCCTAATCTCACCACCTCAAAAGCTCCTGAGTTCTATTTTTGGAAACAAAACATAAAAACTTGTTGAGCAAGTTAACTTCTATAAGAATAGGCTAGCCAGACACAGTACTTAAATTGGATAATTACCAAATAAATATATCTATTTTAGATTGAATGTTAATCAATCACCAATAGCGATAACCTAATCCATTACTTTCTAACATTATTCCAACAACTTGGATAACCACTTGTAATTTCCTTCCAACACCATGTCTTGCTCTTTAAACTTCAGTGATCAGTCTGTAACACCATAGATTTGCTTATATATGTAAGCAACATTAGCGTCCAAACAATATTGTCGATGTAACCAATAACCGTCTTAGGATAGTCCCTTCACATTGACATATTCATCTTGCATAAGTTAATAATATCATTGTCTAGTACTTACAGATGATTTATGTGTTATTTGTGGTTGTCTTCATGTGAGCAATAAATATTCAATTCCTTATGACACTTGTCTATATAACATTTTACATGGCAAACTAAAGCACAGTAACACAAACAAATGGACGCAGAGCCCATAATTGATCAGAAGCAGCCTCATGTGGTTTTCATACCATTTCCACTACAAAGCCATATCAAGTGCATGCTTAAACTAGCTAAAGTGTTGCACAACAAGGGCCTTCACATAACCTTTGTGAATACCGAGTCCAACCATAAGCGCCTTCTTAAGTATGGTGGGTACCATGGTCTCGATGCTCCTGATTTTCAGTTCAGAACGGTTCCTGATGGTCTCCCTCCTACTTCTGATGACGATGCAGGTGAACCAACTCAAACCCCCGAAGAACTTGGTCTCTACCTCTTAGCCACTTTTCTGGAAAATTTTTATGACCTTGTAGCTGGACTTCAAACTCCGCCCACTTGTATTATCTCTGATGGTTTCATGACTTTCACAAACATCATCAATGCTGCTGAGAAGCTCAAGATCCCAATCATGCTTTACTGGACTATGGCTGCTTGTGGCTTCATGGTGTATTATCAGGCGAAAATTCTGTTGGATAAAGGAATTGTTCCACTTAAAGGTTATATATATCTAGTCTTTCAATGGATCAATAATGGTAAAACAGCGTTACTAAACTTTCACCATTGGTGGTTTGACTCTTAATATAATAATCCCATTGATTTTTGTTTTCGTCGCGGTGTATATGGTATACCTAAATGTTTTCTTTACTTTGAATTTTTTTTTGAAAAAATGACTACAAAAATTAGGCGACAAAATGATTGTGCAAAGTGTTTTAAGGGTTAAACTTCTAAAATGGCAAAAGTTTAGTGATGTGATCATTGTTAATCCTTCAGTCACCAAAGTCTATTGTTTATTGATAGTATTTCATTCTACAAATAAGTGAAGATGATCAACATAAGCTTGTACTATTTTTGCAGATGATAGTTATTTGACCAATGGGTACATTGATATGTTGATAGATTGGATTCCGGGGATGGAAAAGATCCGTTTAAGGGATCTACCCGAACTTATCTTAGCCACAAAACCTAACGATTTTGGATTAAACTGGCTTGTGGATTCTGCTCAAAGGGCTGATACCGTTTCACACATGATTGTCCATTCTTTTGACGAGCTGGAGGGCACTCTCATCAAAGAGCTTAAATCCATCTTTCCAAATGTCTACTCCATCGGGCCTCTTCAGTTACATCTGAATCAGATTGCAGAAAAAGAAAGTGTGAACTCGAAATTTAATGGCTATAGTTTATGGAAGGAAGAACCTGAGTGTATCCAGTGGCTTCAGTCAAAAGAAGTGAATTCTGTGGTGTATGTCAACTTTGGAAGTTTAGCAGTAATGTCTTTACAAGATCTTTTAGAACTCGGTTGGGGTCTTGTTAACAGTAACCATTATTTTCTTTGGATTATCCGGGCGGATTTAGTTGATGGGAAGCCTGTGGTTTTACCTCAAGAACTTCAGGATGTGATTAATGGTAAAGGATTTATTTCAAGCTGGTGTTCACAAGAAGAGGTCCTGAACCACCCATCGGTTGGAGGGTTCTTGACACATGGTGGGTGGGGTTCTGTGATTGAAAGCTTGTCAGCTGGGGTGCCCATGGTTTGTTGGCCATTTCTCCATGACCAGCTTGTTAATTGTAGGCAAATGTGCGTGGAATGGGAGGTTGGCATGGATATTGGAAAGAATGTGAAGAGGGATGAAGTGGAGAAGCTTGTAAGAGAGTTAATGGAGGGACTACATGGCAAGAGATTAAGAAAGAAGGCTCTGGAATGGAAGCAAACGGCGGAAAACACGACTGGGCCCAAAGGCTTGTCTTCTTTAAATGTCGAAAAACTTACTAATGAAATTATGATGTTGTCAAGAAAATAGATTTCCTTTTTCTTATTGATGTAAGTTTTTTGGGTTAGGGTGTGAAGATAATTCTTCATATTTGACTGAATCGTGTATAATCTATTTTTCAAATAAAGTATTTCAACCCTACCTAGGTCACAAAAAATCTTTATTGGGATAAGACAATCAAAACACTCAGTTTCTAGGCACATAAAACAGAGCAAACAAAGAGAATTGTGTCTTTTTCGTGAATGTAAAATGAGACCAAAACATCTGTTATATAAAAATAGTTATAAGATGTCAGTTAGAAACTGTTGGATCCCAATAGTCATAACTGTTTGCCAACAAGGGGTATTGCCCCTTGACCCATGCGTCTTTATCGTGGTCGAAAACATGGTAACTCAAACCAGTGTGTACTCTACACTTCCCTTACTTGTACCTGAGCTTAACATGAAATCATATTGGTTTCTAGTAAATCACAATTTATTAAAATAGGTGATGACACTAAAATCACCAACAAAGCAACCTTCAAATGTACGTAATTTAGTTACTGAAATTATCAGCAGTTCACAAATAACACTCATAAAAGGGCTTAAGCACATTCATGTAATGAGTTGTTACATCATTACTCCATGATAAGAAACAGGCTAAATTGTTACTGATAATCAAAATCAAAAATCTTAATTTGGATCCATGAATGGCATCTCATCTCAAAGTCCTAGTACGTTGTGTAACAAAGGCAAAGTGGTAAAAGGATTGCACCTATCATCACTAAAAAGTGTGAGGTCTTAAGTTCAATTCTTGTTTGTTGCAAACTAACCTTATGTGACTGCGCCAACGTTCCCAAAAAGGGAAGGGGTTTACCCAAAAAGGTCAAAAGGTCGAAAACTATGGTTACCTAAAAAAGAAGTCATGCGGGCATAAATGTATATTGATAGCCTATTTATTGATATAAGAGTATATAATAAAATATAAAATGCCATCAGAACAGAAGGTTGTGGCGACAAGGGCTCCATAAACAATATATAAAAAAGGTGGATATGCACAACTCTATAATGATGGTGGCGGGTGAATCATCAGCAGGCGGCCAAAATTTATAACCATAGAGAAAACTATATTTTGATATATTATTTATAGATACAAGTATACATAATAACCCATAATGGCCTAAACCCATGTAGGCGTGTAGAGGATAGGTGAGAATATATACCATAACCATATCATTCTTTTTCTAACAGTATTCCAACATCTTGGAACCACTTTGTTACGCTTGAGACAATGGATGGCGTGAGAACAAAACGAGTGTCAGTTGCTCTAGATTGGCAAAAATACTTTGTAAGGGGTTACGATAACTATCATAGTTTATTATGGTTTTAGGATGCGCGTTTGAATTATGTTAGGATAAGTCTTTGAGTTTATGTTAGTTATCTCATAAACTAGTATTTAAGGTTTCGCAATTAATGAAAGTGAACTAGGTTTTTACGGTCAATTCATCTCTCGTTCTCGTCTCTTTTCTATCAGAGCTCGCACCCGCTATAAGTGATACTCATATCGATACCAACAGGACGTATCAATTGGTGCTTTCATTTCCCAAATCGCATCAGTGGTGCTTATGGAAGATCAGGCTATTCGGTTGCTCCTAAAGGAATAGTATGATGCATTCACTAGCCAAATCACAACCTTGAACAAAGAGTTGCAAACAGCCAAATCGTTGGCATGGAATCGTCATGGGTCTGGGTCAGGCGGCGATCAAGGATCGATACCATGATCAATGCGATTAGATGTCCCAAAATTCAATGGAGTCGATCCCGAGAGTTGGATATTCTTTATTAACGAATACTTAGAGCTCCTTGAGACGCCGTTGAAACAATGACTTCGTATTATTGGTTTCAACTTGGATGGGGATGCCGCAGAATGATACCGATGGATGGCACGCAACACGTTGATCACTTCTTGGGGCGGATTTTAGAAAACGTCTGCAATCATTTTGGGGTTTCTAAGTATGCGAACCCCCAAGGAGCCTTTTCCAAACTATTTTAGATGGGTAAGGTGGCCCAATACCAGAGAAAATTTGAAAAACTTATGAATCGAGTAACATATATCTCTGAAACTTTCTTATCTTGTTTTATATCTTCAGACTTAAACCGACTCTTCAACATGAACTCTTAGTGTCAAAACCCACAACCTTAGGTGAAGCTTTTTCATTAGCCCGCATAACAGAAGCACGCTCTACGGACTAATGGACGGTAACAACCAGCGTTACACCAAACCACGAAGACAACCAGTTTCCACCACTAACACTAGACCGCTTATGGCTGAAGAAGGTTGTGTTTCAACTGTGATAACAAATGGGTGTGGGGTCATAAATGTCCTAGTAAGTTCTTATTGCTTATGGCTAAATAAGCCGACGACCCAAGTCATAAGACCCCCATGGAGGATGAGGAAGCAGTGGAAAGCAGAGATATTGCCATTCTCAATTCGTTGATTTGCCACGACTGCCTTCGCTCTCTCCAACTATGGGGAAAGATTAATACCAATGATGTTCACGTACTTATTGATAATGGGAGTACGCATAACTTTGTTCAACCTAATGTGGTGGAGAGGATGCGTTTGTCGATCAAGATGACAAAGACCTTCAAGGTTTATATTGGAAGCGGGGAGACATTGTTGTGCGAGAATGTATGTTCCTAAGTTACTCTTCATATTCAAGGATTGACGATGTAAGCTTATCTATACATGTTTCCTATGAAGGGCCCCGACGTTGTATTAGGTATCCAATGGCTGCAAAACTTGGGGAAGGTAACTCGTGACTTTGTGCAACAAATGATGGAATTCACTCTTCTTAATACGAAGTATTTCTTTAATACAAAGTATTTCTTGAAAGGAGACGAGTCGCTCCGCATGAAGAGAATTAGTCTCCACCATATGCAAGCGTTATCGGAGATGTAAGATGTCTACAATGTTTATGAGTTTCATAGCCTTCAATGGAGACGGAGGGTCATGGAATGAGATATGTGACTATGGATTCGGGACACCATGAACTTGACCAACTTTTGGCTCAGTTTGACTCCCTTTTCTAGGTACTCACGACTCGGCCACCTCATCCTCTAATTGATCATTGAATTCAATTGGCTTCCCAACACTAAGTTGGTTAATGTACGGCCATCCACACTATCAAAAAGGGGAGATGGAAAAGTTAGTGAATGAGATTTTGAGTCAAGGAATTATCCGCTTCAATGATAGTCCTTTCTCTTCTCCCGTCTTGTTTGTTATTAAAAAGGATGGGATCTATCACTTTTGTGTGGATTATCGTGCATTAAATGCAATAATCATGAAGGACAAGTTTCCAATGCCTATTACCGATGAGATGTTTGACGAACTAGGGCGTGCTATTATCTTTACTAAACTAGACTTACAAGCCGGATACCACCAAATCCGTGTCCACGAACGAGATGTTTACAAGACAACTTTTCGCACACATGATGGTCATTACGAGTTCTTGGTCATGCCATTTGGACTCACCAATGCTCCGTCCACATTCTAGGCAACTATGAATCCGTTGTTTTCTCCGTGTTTGCATAAATTTTTGATTGTGTTTTTTGATAATATCTTAATTTATAGTATCACTCTTACTAGGCATTTGGAACATTTGAAAAATGTTTTTCAGTAGTGCCTACAAGAACATCAGTTTTATGTGAATTGATCCAAGTGTGTTGATGTGAGGTTCGGGGTCGAAAGACTTCCTTTCCAAAAATCAAGTTTTACAACTTACTAGGCAGTGTACCTAATCGTTGCAGTGTAGTATGGGTAAGCTCAGGGGGTTGATCGTTCTCTAGGGGAATAGAGATGCTAGTAGAGATGCATGACGAAAAGGTAAAGGTGAGGGTGATTATTTTTAGTCTTTTTATAATTTTTATGAAAGCAAGTAAAATCTCGGGGTTGAAGGAGTGGGCTTTTTGATATTCTACCAATTAAAATACTTAACAAATTAAATTAAAAACTAACTATTAAAAACTAAGATAAAAGCTATGAATTGAAGGTGTGTGTTCTTATGATAATAAAAACATGTTTACTTAGATTTGCTTACTCCCTAGTTATCTTTTATTGGTTGGTTGAAATTTGTCACATCCTTGCCTAATTGATGCATTGTATTCCATGTTTTAGTCATAGGGTGGTGCCTAATTCCCCAATTCTATTAATTGTAAGTCTCCTCTAGAACACCCAGGATCGCCAAGTACTGAGGTATCTCCCCCAGAGATCCTATTATCCTTAAGCTACAATTCACGCAATAAACATAATGGGAACCTATAGTGCACTCCAAGGCTTTAATAACTATTTAGGACGTTCAAGCTCGCAACAATGAAAGAAGAAGCCAATTTTCCTTAATCTAGCGTGACAACCAATTAGAACAAGAAACAACCTAACAATAATAATTAACTTGGTTTCATTGGATCTTAGCAAACACTAATTAATTTAGTTACACATGATAGATAAGCAAGAACATAAGAAAACAATCAAACATAGATGAAACATGGTGATAGATTGGATAAACAAACTTACCTTGAAGTGTAAAAGAGGGTTTAGAACGCTGAAGTACTGTCCAAGTCAGACAAAAAACGAACTAGGGTTTGCTCTCCAAAATAATACACACATAATGCAGCAAACTCGAGGTCTATATATAGATTTTACAACTGCGACGGCGTTGCCTTTTGATGGTGACGCCGTTGGATCGCCGTCATTAGGGTTTCATCTTTGCCAAGTCATCACTGGGACGATGTCGGGTAGAAAGCAGTGACGCTGTCTCGGTTGTTCTGGACGTCGTCTGGTGTAGAATGAATGAGTGACGGCCTGATGAAATTAGGCGTGACGCCATTACTTGTTAGGACCAAAATATGACCTGAGCCGTCGCTTGAGAAAATTTGGAACACGCTGTAAGCGACGGCGTCGCCCTTGATGTTGGTGTTGGAATTTAATAACATGAAAATCATATATAAACGGACAAAACATCAAAGATACGTGCAGAAGCGTATAGAAACATATAATGAATAAGTAATTAACATAAACATAAAGTATGCATACATTTTGATTCTAGCCCACAAGAATCAATTCCTTAAACTAGCAATTAGGATGAACCCAATTAGGGTTTATAGGATTATAGTGCCCCTTATCGATTTTGCAATTCAATCCAAGATACTTACAATAGTGTGTTAGTACCACGTTCTTGTACACACATACTATAACAAATTAAAGTAATGCTAGTTTTAAGAACACAAAATGTTTGTTAAAGAAAAACATAGTGGATCGACCCTTAAGGGGAGGGTGACCGATCGTTTGGACCAAGAAAAACACACAAACAATTTAGGTTTTAGGTTTAGGTGTACAAGATTTAATTTACAAAGACCCTAAGCCTAGTATATATACTCAAAGAAATTTAGTATCCAAGTTAGGGTAGGATTAGGAATCCTAAACCCTTGGCCGATCGGTTATATTGTCCCCTAAGGGATTCCAGAACCTACTTGACATATAATTTCATATTTAGTCCTTCCTTTAACATTTAATGACCGTTAGTCCATTACTTTTAATTATTTAACGTTCGTTATGCATTTCGTGTAAATAATAACTAAATATAATATTTGATATTTAATTATTATAACTTTAATTCTCATACGTAAAGTGTGCAATCCCGTGGTCTCGAGTTCGATCCTAACTCACGACTACTATTTTATATCCATAAAACCAACAACTCCCACTTGAATATATCTTAATAGTGTGATCACATTGGTTAGCGTCTAGCAACACTTCGATGCCTCTAGCACGAATCGAGTAAGGCTCCTGGAAAACCTTTTAATGATTTCTCATTATTATTATCCTGTTGTTTCTAATACCACGTTAAATAAAGATATGGAATTAAGTCATTCTTTATTCAACCATCCTGTTTCTCGTTTTAAGTGATTGAGCAAGATTACCAAATCTTATGAACATATTCAGGGGAGATCTTGGGTGCGGCCGCACAAACATCTTGTCAACCCTACGAGGGCCCAACAGTATTAAACTCCAAATAAATTAGAAGGAACAAATTCTCTCTTGACTACAAGAGTAACCCACAAAATTTGTAACACTTCTGGAAACAACCCTTATGACTACCATTTACATCTAGCGTTAAGTTGTTCCACAGAAATGCACTACATTTATGACACTTATCTGGTATCTCAAGTTTGAGGATAACTATTTACGATTTACTTAACAACAACATCCATAAAGTAAAATCATGTAGTTGGGATAAGTCGTATATTCAATTCATTGAATATCATCTAAAATTGGTACGCTTTCTCATCAATATACTTTCAAGTATATTCTACTACATCACTCAGATTTGTCATAGTTTAATGATACTCCCATATCATTAACTGACAACGGACAATTTAGACTAACTTAGTTACTCATGGATTAAACATGCAAATATAGTCAACAATATTATAAATGAAAATAAACATAATCAAAATTTTATTTCATCAAAATAATAAATGTTTACAATATCCTTTATCCAAATACTAATCACAGTTATGCATGAAACTATTAGCCAAACGAAGTCCAATGCCATTGGCAAGTTTAATAAACTTTTCTCTAGGTAAAGCCTTAGTGAAAGGATCAGCTAAGTTGTCATCTGTATGAACTTTCAATAGATTAATTTCACCTTCGCGGACTTGTTCCCGAACATAGTGACACTTCCATAGAAATTGTCTGGTGCCCTTCATGACTCCAGGATCATTGGCAAATATGATTGCAGCAGAATTGTCACAATACATATCAATAGGTAATTCAATTGAAGGCATAACACCAAGCCCTGAAAAGAATTTCCTAATCCAAACAGCCTCCATTGCAGCTTCCGAAGCAACTATGTATTCGGCCTCTGTCGCAGACATCGCAATCGTGCTCTGCTTCTTGCTCTTCCAGTCTACTGCTCCTCCATTAATGACAAATACATAACCCGCCTGAGACTTCGTATCATCTTTATCACATTGCCAGGACGCATCACAGAAACCTGTAACTCCAAGCTCTGTATATGGATTTCCACCATTTTCGTATTCCTAAGATACTTCACAATATGTTTAACAGCAGTCCAGTGAAGTTCACCTGGATTCTGTTGATATCGACTGGTCATATTTTGAGCGAATGCCACATCTGGCCTTGTGCATATCACAGTATACATGATAGATCCTACTGCCGAAGCATAAGGAACTTTCTTCATGCGTGCCACCTCAGCAGGTGTTGAAGCACCCATATCGCTACATAACCCATGCTTTACTTCCATCGACATATATCCTTTCTTGGAATTTTGCATATTGAAACTCTTCAATATTTTATCAATGTAAGCGCTTTGACTTAAATCAATTAACCTCTTTGATCAATCTATGTAGATCTTGATTCCCAGAATATATGCAGCTTCCCGTAAATCCTTCATGGAAAAACACTGTCCAAGATATGCCTTAATACTTTGCAAACTTGGAATGTCTTTTCCCATAATTAATATGTTATCGACATAAAGGATAAGGAAAATTACATCACTCCCACTAACTTTGTGATATACACATGGCTCATCAAGATTTTAAACAAATCCATACTTTTTGATTTCTTCATCAAATCTCTTATTCCATTGCCTTGATGCTTGATTCAATCCATAAATGGATCTTTGAAGTTTGCATACACGGTTTGGAAATTGTGGATTCATGAACCCTTCAGGTTGCTTCATGTAGATGTCTTCATCTAAGCGACCATTTAAGAAGGCGGTTTTGACTTCCATATGCCATATCTCATAGTCATAGTACGCTGCTATAGTTATGAGAATTCTAATAGCTCTAATGTCTGCTACAGGAGAAAAGGTCTCCTCGTAATCCACCCCATAGGTTTGAGTAAAACCCTAAGCAACCAGACGAGCTTTATAGATGTGTACATTGCCATCCATGTCAGGATTTTTCTTATATAGCCACTTACTTCCAACTACCTTAGCATTTGGAGGTAAGTCGACCTCTTCCCAGATTTCATTATCTTTCATGGATTGCATTTCCCCATTCATTGCAGCTTGCCATTTATCCTTTTTAGGATCAGCCATGGCAGCCTATAATTAGCAGGCTCTCCAAGATCCCCTAATATAGTTTCCTCAACTTCTACGTTAAGACACAAACATTCAGGTGCACGCATAGTTCTTACAGATCTACGAATGGGAACCACTTCAACTTCTGGTGGAGGACCCAGACTATCAGGTTTTACCAGAAGTACGTTAGTGTTTTCAGAAGGTAATGCATCTTCATGATCATCTTCCAGATCATAAACTCTCCCACTGAATTCTTGAGCTACGAGATCCTTTTCAAGAAAATCTCCATACCTAGCAACAATTACTTTATTTTCAGTTGGATAGTAAAAGTAGTAACCATAGTTTGCTTAGGTTATCCTACAAAGATACACTTTACAGATCTCTGTTGGAGTTTATCTGCTGAGTCATGTCTAACATACGCCTCGCAACCCCAGACCTTTAAATAAGACAAGTTAGGAGCTTTACCATGCCATATTTCATATGGTATCTTATCAACCTTCTTGGTGGGAACCATATTAGAATACGAACTAAAGCATAATTCCAAAAGGATAAGGTTAGAGTAGTAAGACTAAACATTGATCGCACCATGTCTAACAATGTACGATTCCTTCTCTCAGACACACCATTTTGTTGTGGAGTATATGAAGATGTGAGATTCTGGAAAATTTCATTCTCAGCTAAGTAATGTTTAAACTCTTGTGTTAATACAAATAAGCCATAAAAATATTTATTTATATTTTACGATCTTCTAATATTTTGTCGATAACAAACGTAAAATCATTTTAACGAAACAAATAAAATACGTAAAAGGTTTGAGCCAATAGTTTACTAACACACTTATACTAACCATATTAAAACCATATCAAAACATGTTTAGTACATAACTTATAAAAAAACAAAGACATTTTCATATAAACACTAAACAAGTAATATCGTTTACATCTTATAGAAATGCATATGTATTAAAACTAGTGTTTACATAATATGGAAATGTACATATATACTTTGTACATATTGTAATGGGTAAAAAACAAAGTCCATGACCCATGACCCATAAGTCCCATTATCCGTTGACTATGTACAATGAATGTTGTTGGGTAAAGACCCAAGTTCATAACCCATACCCATGGAGCGTGATCCATAACCCATGACCCGTTGCATGACATCATGCATGAAGCCATGTTGGGTATTATCCATGATCCATGACCCAAAGTTCATGACCCATGACCCAAGATCCATAACCCAATGTCTAGATACATTGCATCGTGTTGGGTATCCATAATCCATTACCCATAACCATTGGTTCATAACCCATAACCCGGTTTGCAACCCGAAATCCGGACTAAACTTACCCAGTAGCCGGATCCTCAGAATTGCACTAGCCGGATCCCTCTGGGAGGGATCCGTGGGACAGTAGACAATTTTGTCTATAAATAGTGAGCTATTTCTCTCTTGCTCACTACCACTTTACACATACTCTCTCTTAGTATTATAACATCTCTAACCTCTGATCCAAAGGATCATTCAATATAGTTTTATGTTTGTGTGATTCTCTAGGTTCCTCTTAAAGGCGAGATCACTACCTCTTGAAGAAGTGCAAGCTCAAGGTCATGAGTTGCTAAGCTTCGTCATCATCAAGACCACTGAAGTGTATCTTGTTGATAGTTCTTTTCTCCATCCATAGAAGTGTTGTGTTGAAGACATTAGTGAATGGTGCTGAAGGGTCGTGTCGAAGGCATTAGTGAAAGGTGCCAAGGGTGTACATTCGATATGGTGCATCGACGTACAAGATAGATAGTTTGGGTTAAAGGATATTGATATCCTTCTAGTGTTGTAACAAGGAGTGTGTCTTCGTTGGGATAGTTGTGTTGTGGTGTAGTGTTGGGTAGTAGTTCCTCCTTTGTAATGAAACTCGGTATCTAGCCTTGTACCGGATAAAGTGTAGACGACGTTGTGATAGGTGTAGTTCTACCTCGTGGAAGAACTCGGTGTCTAGCCTAGTACGTGATAAAGAGTAGGCGACGTTGAGAAGACTTCTCCGCCACATTAAGGAGGTTGTGTTGTGTAGTTCTTACGAACTCTCGAGTGGGGTGCTCGGGGAGTGGAGTAGGGCAAGGAAGGTGTCCTTGTAGCCGAACCACTATAAATACTCGTGTCGTGGTTTTGTGTTTCTTTACTCTTTATCTTTGCATTACTTACTTATATGCTTATCTATCATTATCCAACACACACATTAAATAGATTGACATAAGTCGATCTAAATAGTTTAAAACGAAGTTTTAATCGGTAAAAATATTCAACCCCCTTCTAGTTTTTCACATCTTGGCTTAAATATTCACCGCCTCTATCGGATCGAAGAGCTTTAATATTCTTTCCTAATTGCAGCTCTACTTCTGCTTTGAAAACCTTAAATGTTTCAAACACATCATGTTTATGCTTAAGTAAATAAACATGACCATAACGGCTGAAATCATCAGTAAAGGTTAAGAAGTAGCTAGCACCTCTCTTTGACACATGTATAAGTGGTCCACACACATCAGTATGAATTAGACCAAGTAGATCAGTTTCCTCTCCATATTACTATGAAAAGGTTTCTTCGTCATATTCCCAGATATGCATGACTCACATTTATCAAATGATTCATCATTGATATTTTTCAAAAGCCATTCACGTTGTAGCTTTTGCGTGCGAGTCTTGCCTATATGAGCAAGTCTACAATGCCAAATATAAGAAGAATTCAAGTCTAACTTCATTTTTTTATTGATGCTAAACATCGAATTATTATTGTTGGACACATTCCCAATCATATCAATCTCAAACACACCATTCATAGTAATAGCATTAAAATAAAATACACCCTTTAAGGAAACTGAAATTCCATTACTTGTGATAGTATGAGTAAAACCAAGATCAAACAAAATAGAAAAGAAAACAATACCTCTAATTATAGAAGGTGCATAATAATAATTGTTGAATGACAGTACTAAGCCCGAAGGCAATACTAAACTAAACACTCCTATGGTTTCAACAGTTGCATGCAAATATTGCTCCCCATAAGACAGATTCCTTTCCACTCTAAACCCCTACAATGTATTACAAATGTGAATACCACATCCAGTATCGTATATCCAGGAATTAATGTTATGATTTAGAGTAAATAATTCAATCATAAAGAAGTTACCAGAAGAACCGGCGCCCAAGGACCCAGAATGCTTCAATTTATTTTTCCGTAATTCATCAAGATAGAGAGCACAATTTCTCTTCCAGTGACCCATTACTTTACAGTAGTGGCAAGGTTGATCCTTCTTAGGATTCTCTTTCTTCTGAGGAGGGTATTTCTTTGGTTCAGGTTGATATGCCATAACTTGTTTACCCTTATCAGCCTTTCACTTTCCTTTACCCTTCTTATTCGTACGTGGTTTTGATTTGTTGATCCTACCACCCTGAATAGCAAGTACCTGGGGAGTAGGGGCCTTTTGAGGTAACCCTTTCTCATAATCAATAAGCAATGCGTGTAACTCTGTTACTGTCTTCTCCACGCAATGCATATTGAAATTACGAACAAAACTATTAAAATCCATATTAAGGGACCTATTGATTAAGTTCACAGCAATATCTTGTTCATAGACTTTGCTAAGTGCTTGCAGTTGGTCCATGTAACCCATCATTTCCAACACATGTGCACTTACGGGTTTACCTTCTCCCTGCTTACAACTGTGAAGTGCCTTAATCAAATCATAGATTTCAACAGCTTGTGGTTTCTCAAACATTTTTTTGAGTTCGTTGAGCATGTCAAAAGGGAAGAAATTTTCAAACTGCTTTTGGAGAGCAGGTGCCATCATTCCCAACATCAAATAAGCCACTTTATTATGATGCTTATGTTCAAATTTCTACGCCGCTTTTTCCTCATCAAAGGCGTCAACTTCGGGTTCAACAGGGCAGGCCTTGTACAAATAATCCAACTTATCAGCCACTCTACAGACAATTCTCAAAGAGCGATGCCAATCATTGAAATTTTGTGAGCCAGTAAACTTTTCTCGCTCAAAGAAAGTTTTGAACGCATAACTTAGTGTGGTGTTATTGATTTGAGCCATTTCTACCTAAAAAAAGTTTAAATATTAGTATTTTCGATAATACAACTTTTCAAGAAAATAAAAATACCCAAAGTAATAAACATATAACCATAGAATTTTCTCAAAAAACTAGGATCCAAATTATCATAGTTCCATTACATCAGTTGATCTACTAGTAACGAAAGCACATAATAAGAAAATCTGTCGAACAATAATTGGCAAACATTTTCCAATTCCTAGATCATTATGGGATTTACATTACCAACAACATTGCAAATGTAAATATGGTTTATCCCCATCTTCTGCCTTGAGTCCAGTTCTCACTTACTACTCAATTTAAGTCGTCTAATTTAAAAAACTGCAAATGTGTCCAGTTGAGGTCTGACTCAACATGAAGATTTACCTTTCCATCACAATCTCGCCAACTTCCCACATGAGGCAAATTGCAACTTCAAGTGTTCCTTTAACTAGATGGCATTAACTTAATTTTAAAGGCTACTATTTTTGATTCATGATGTCAAATCAAATATGTACAAAGATGTCATGCATTCATTTTGTAGCATAAATTTTAATAAAAAACATTTTTATTAACCAATTCATAAACATTAAATTAACAAAGTTTTGATTGAGGTGTTGATTTCACCAATCAAGGAATTTACGTTTAATTATCGTCCATTATATGATACTTTTGCATAAGTATAAAGACTTAGTGTTTTGGATAATTACCACAAAGTGGCGCATGGAATTAAAGCTAATTCGCCCTAAAGATGATTTTGTATATAAAATAGCCTACTTGGTAGCTCCAATTTTGACGCACAAAGAAGCGGAGAATTTGGTCAGCGGTAAGCAATTAACCTCCTTCTTTCGGGTCACAATTTAATGCGCTCCCCTCCTTATACCCCTCTTATAGTTTGTCAAAATTTGATGAGTCGTTCTCACTATTTGTACCAAACTCATCACTCAATTAAACTTATGAAAATTTTAACTCTTCAAAAACAAATCAAATTTCAATATTGTTTAGTCCAATTTATTTTTCTATTCATGAAATTACCCTTCGCTTAAAACTTTTCAAACATAATAAACAAACAAGTAAAAAATAAAAAATAAACAACTAAAACAACGTGCACATAACTAACAATTAATGTGCGTAAACAAGTAGCCACATGCAACTTATTTGATAAAACCTATTAACAATCAATTCTAGGTTAAATTATGTATATGTCAACTAGGGCTTTCACTTACTAAGGCAAGTGAGCCACATGCATCGATAAATCGATTGCGTAAGCCATAGTCAAACATATACCAAATTGCATAAAATTGATTCATTAATATATATATATATATATATATATATATATATATATATATATATATATATATATATATATATATATATATATATATATATATATATATATATATATATATGTTGGAGTCTTCCCCAATTCAAGAATTATCAAAACCATACATGTGATAAATAACTTAACAATTAATAATTCATACAACAATCCATGACGAACATGCATGTCTCATCAGGGATATAACATAACACTTATTCAATTAGTCACAAGATCACATACAATTTCATATCACATAACAATTATTCACGAATTAATTCACATAACATATATACAATTCTAGGTTTAGATATCAATTAACAAAAAAAATTTTATAAACCCTAAATTTTTTTTGGATCGACCTAAAAAACTTAATGGGTCGACATACAATTTTTTTTAAAAACAATTAGGGCAAAAGCCCTAACCCTAAAATTAGGGTTTACACAATAATAACCAAACACTAGAATTAATCATATCAAACACTATACAATATTCGTTTTTTACGTGTTTAGTAATTAATTACTCATTAAACAAAGATCGTGATGCCACTGCTGGAATTTAATAACATGGAAATCATATATAAAACGCACAAAACATCAAAGATACATGCGGAACAGTATAGGAACGTATAATGAATAAGTAATTAACATAAACATAAAGTATGCTTACCTTTTGATTCTAGCCCAACAAGAATCAATTCTTTAAACTAGAAATTAGGATGAACCCTAATTAAGGTTTATAGGATTATAGGAATTGCCCCTTACCGATTTTGCAATTCAATCCAAGATACTTACAATAGTGTGTTAGTACCACGTTCTTGTACACACGTACTATAACAAATTAAAGTAATGCTAGTTTTAAGAACAGAAAACATTTGTTAAAGAAAAACATAGTGGATCGACCCTTAGGGGAGGGTGACCGATCATTTGGACCAAGAAAAACACACAAACAATTTAGGTTTTAGGTTTAGGTGTACAAGAGTTCTTGGATCGATATACTCTGACCAAACTAACTATGTAGCTTTTAAGAGCTTAGCAACCTCGGATAAATCCTAAGTTACTAACAATGAAACACTGATATTACTCTATTAAGTATGCGGAAACTACTTCAATAAAGCTACGAAGAATAACCTTAAACTTCAACAATTATATTAAAACTTTAAACCTGCTTGATACAAAGATTCACTAATAACCCTAATAACTCTAATAACGAACTTGCATGTAAGTCGTATCTCTAATATTCTCTAATATTGCGTATCTAATACTCGTATCACTAATGCCAATCTAGGGGTCCTTTTATAGGCATAAGGAGTACCCTAGTCGGTTTACAATTACAATCCTTGTACGACAAGTAATACTAATTCTAAACTAAGAATATTCTAGAATTACAAAGCTTTCCATAAATGATATAACAGTTCTTTAGCTTTGCAGTACTTTGACACAAGCAGTACTTTGACTTTCATTAAGCAGTACTTTGACTTTCTTCAGTACTTTGTCTTTTATATCCCAACAATCCTCCCCTAACTTGAATTCTACTTGCTTAATTTCAAGTTCCTTTGTATCTTTAACTTTACTCTCTTTGTCTTCAAGGAAATATTGTGTCTTTATCTTCAGATTTGTCTTGTACTCTATGTGCTTGTATTATTATCATCAAAGTAGTCTTTATAAGCAATCCTTTTCAGTAATCATTATCAGCAACCTTCATCTTTTCAGCTTCTCAGTAACATATGGCAAATTGTACATCAGATCATAAAGTTTCATACTATTCTCATCACTTCCAGGTGTGTTAACTCCTGTGAGAGGTGAATCATTGAAAATTTAATGGATTTTGATGTCTCTTTACCAAAGCCATTAACTCTGGAGTAGCCAATATTTAGATGTGTAAAACCATGGTACATTGATAACCATATGATTTTTAGCAAATCATCAGCTATCAACGGATTTGTTAAGTCTTTACCAAAAGCCATACCCTTTTGGACTAGTTAGTTCTTGCAACCATGGTGAACTAATTACCATATAAATGGTTTTTCCACAGCCTTTACCACAAGCCATTTTTCTTGTGGCCTAGCCAACTCTTCACTATTGCAGATATAGTGAGTTGATTACCATACAACTTATTGGCAAGTTGTCAACCATCAACGGTTTTGAGATATCTTTACCAGAGCCGTTTGCTCATGGATTAGCCAGTCCTTTTGTTAGACATGGTGGACTGATAACTTTTTGTTGTGTTAGGGCAAAGCACTTTTACCAAGTGAAACCATCTCAAAATCCATTTTTTGCTGTTAACTTTTGTTTTAAAATATTTTGCACTTTAACAAAAATTGCTTATTTTCTATTAAAATATTTTTAACTGGTTTTAAGCTGCAAGAAGTACTTTGGATAAAGTACTGTTTGTCCAGCAGTACTTTGAATAAAGTACTGATTTTTCAAAAAATTTATATAATTAAGAATCATACCAGTATTCATACATCATCATCAACCATAGTTGTCCATTTGATAAATAATTCAATGACCATAAGGGCTGTTTCATTCTCCTCTTCAACTTCCATACCATGATCTAGCATTCTTCTCATAAGATCTCTTTTAAGTGGATATCTTCTTTCTGCTAGCATGTGAATCATGGTCCCATCTTCTAACTCCAAAACATGCACTCCTAATTCTTCAAAGAATCTCCAGCTAGTAATCTCCCAATATTCTTGGTTGTTCCATATTGCATCAGTGCTTGTTTCTTCTGTCTCCTAGATAGTTATAAGATCTCCCAGCAAGACTAAGCCAACTCCAGTTGATGGAATATGCTCAAAATATTCTTGCACTAGTTGATACAAGTGAAACAGATCTTCTCGATCTATCAAATGTAATATATCCAATAGCAGATTGAATACTATAAAACTTTCATCTTCTCCATGGAACATAAGGTAATCTCCTTCCTTTGATTCTACAACTTCAAATGTAGACATCTTAGACTTCTTTACTGCAACATCTTTAGACTTAGGATGCTCAAAGTCAACAACTCTTAAATAATTCCTCAGCTCATCAACTGTATCTGTCCTTAATTGTATCTTCTTTGATGGCTGTTCATCATCAGTTGTTCTCTTTCTCTTTAAACTCCTTTTTCTCGCATCCTCATTCTGTATTTCATCATCAAAAGAAATAATACCAGCCACTTCCTTTTGATAAGCTTCTCTAACAGCATCATACAAATCTTTCATCTCTATATATTTTAATTTATGCACGACTTGTATATCCTCTACCCTTCAGATAGGCCATCATTGCATTTCTTTCCTTAGCAATACTCTGAGGTCGTCTAGGTATAACAACTGGCTTTTCTATTACAACAACTTCAACATCCAATTCAGCTTGTAGCTTCCTAGCAGCTTCTTCATTCTTAGCTACTTCAATAGCTCTTAATTCTGCCAAAGTAAGCTTCTTTGTTGGAATCACTCCTAAACCTAAATCAAGTGTTAGTGATTCATATGTAATAGTTAGCTTAATTATGGCCTTTATGTTTGTTATTAGCTTAAGCTTATGTAGAAGGCCCATGAGCTTAGGCCCATGTCCATTAAGGAAAAGAAGGGAGTAGGAGTGTTGCCCTAGCTCCCCTTCCTATAAATACCTTGTAATAACCCTCACTTGAGGGTTGGTTGTTCAATATTCTCTCTCATTCACTCCTTACGCGTAACCGTATTATTATATCGTGTGTGTGTGTTTGTTTATTGATCATCCGACCTCTTTCTCTTCTCTATTTCTTTCTATTGTGCGTGTGTTGTAAAACTAGTGACCTAACAGTGGTATCAATCGCCAAATAGTTGGGTGAACGTATTGTTCTTGAAGTGGGTTTTGGTCCTACGCGTAGAATATACGGTTCATGGTTAATACTTTGGTTTGCTTAAAAACGCATTTTTTTCACTTTTTAATCCAAGATTCTTGTACTTTCAATGTTTTAAGGTGTTAAAATAACTGTTTTTGGCAAAAAGTTTCAACCTTTACGCGTGGATCATAGTTTTTAAGCTTGTTTTGGAATGAGGGTTTCGTTATAAGCATTACTGTTTTTGACGCTTTGGATCATCAAGTTTCACACTTTTGTGTTATTTTGGTGATATTGAAGCTATTTCATCACAAAAATCTGGTTTAGAAACATGTTTGGGCAACAATCATTTTTACGAGTAGTTCTACGCGTAGTAAAACCCAAAAACTACGCGTAACTCACTCCTTGGTTTGATCTTTAGTTTCGTGGTTTACTCCGTGTTTTCTTGCTTAGATAAGCCTGAAAATACGTCGACTTGGGATATCTTTTGTACTGTGATAGTGTAAAAGATCACTTGGGCAAAAACCCTAAAATTACGGATAAGGATAAGCTTACGCGTAGAAACTTCTACGCATAAGATTTATCTTACGCCTAAGTGATAACGCTACACGTGTCGTTCGGGGTCAAAGGAACTTCCTTTTCTTCGAGCAAGTTTTATAACACCCTAGGCAGTGAACCTAATCGTTGTAGTGTAGTAATTAGGGTAAGCCACGGGTATTGATATCGTTCTCTAGGGGAATAGGAATGCTAGTAGGGAGTTACTACGCTAAGGTTAAGGTTGAGGAAGATTATTTTTTATCTTTTTATATTTTATGAAAAATGGAAAGGTACGAATCTCGGGTATTGGATTTGGGGGGTTGGTATTTCTACCGATTACTCTACTTTTATCTAATTATCTAAACTAAGGTTGTGGGAGTCTATGTCTAATTAATGTGTGCTCGTATGATAGTTTAAAGATGTGTTTACTTAGTTTGTATTACTCCTTAATTATCTCCTATTGATGGTTGAGTGTCACGTCTTATTCCTAGTCGCGTTGTGTGTCTAAAGTTGTAGGGTATGCGTTCCTCCCTAACTCTTTGAACTTACCAAAGGGTCTTGTCTACAAACTCACTAGAGATTATAAACTCCTACTCTAAGGCGCTCTTTGGATGGTTTAGCCTACAATTACTCAGGTAATTATACTCTAAGGTTCACAAAGATGAATCAAGCATTAAGTACACAACGAATGACCTATCGCATTACTAGATCATTAGTCAACTAAGATAAGAAACAACCAATCAATATTCAATAATTAAGTTTCATACTTCCTAAGCAAACACACAAATAAATTAGCCGGGCATGGAGAACATGCAAGCATACACACAAATAATCAAAGACATAATTGAATTAATGAAGTAAAGACTTATCTTGGTGTAAGATAGGGCTGTCTCTTATACACAT
>BPTQ01000006.1:282053546-282096767 GCA_019973895.1 Chrysanthemum seticuspe | reverse complement strand
ATAATAATGGCGGCTAAAATGCGCTTCCAAAGCAAACAAAAGAAGTTCATACGTCCAAATTAAATAGTTCTTTTTCAATGTATTCTAACTCCTCGAAAAGTGCGGATTTAAGAAGAACTTTTCTTAAATTGGTGGTGAAATGTGCCTAGGATGGCTCGATTAGTCCCCTCATAATCAAAGAAAGCAAAAATTAATGGAAGAAAATAGTATTGAAACTATGAAAGCTCCTTGTAACCCCTGTTACAAGTCAAATTCACATCCCTCCCTTTTATAATTGAACTAAGGGTTTAGGGTGATAACAAACATTTGCACTAAAAGTGAGTGCATAAGGGGTAGGCTAAGGCGATTTGGGTGTATATTTGGGGGTGGGGTGTAAACAATGCTCTTCATTGATATTCCGGAAAAACCGAAACATCACGAGAACCGCGAAAAGGATAGGCTCTGAGGGGTTAACTAGGGGTATCGTGTACTGAAAATGAGTACAACGCAAAGGGTGTGGGGGAATTACTCAACCGATATGGAAGAAGTAATTATATTACAGGTATCAAACAAGGGTTATCCTAATGCCTCTTATCATTTAGTTATTCCTAACTACACAAGTGTAGCCTCACTTGCGATCTCGGAATGCATCACAAAACAAGTTCTAGAATCTAATATACTACCGGTTCACACTCTAAGCATTGAAGATGAATGCTTTTAATTCCTACTAATCTAAGGGCGATCCTCACATTTTGGGTGGAATTTGGGTGGTAAAGGGTTTTGTGCTAGTCATATAACTTCCTATCCATGAGACGCTTTTGTTAAGACTAATGGCCCACTCCTATACGTCATAAAAAATTTTAAATTTGGTGCCAAAATTACCCTAACCAACATTTTCTCATGGTTTATTACACAAATACAATTGGACAAAGCAAATAATCAAGGATAAGTATAGTTTCAAAGTTCCCGTTTTATTTTCCCTCCCTACACTTAAACTGAACATTGTCCCCAATGTTCCTCGAAAGTATCAAAGTTATGATAAAAGAAGGTAATTAAAAACGAAAGAAACTAATACTCCCCTGATTAGCTCGGTAGGATCCGTGTAAAGTGGTGGTTAAATTCTTTTCAAGAAGAATTTAGGCGTGAAAAGCTCCTCAATCTTATGTAACTTTTTCTTGATAAATTAAACCTGCATACTTGAAGAAAACAAACGAAACCTTCGCGTAAAATCGGCGGTAATAATATATATAAGACTCGATTTAAACTAGGATATAATGCTTGTGGAATGGATGTTTACAGAATTTCTAAGAAAATTAAGACCTGGAAAATTCCAAAAATTTATAAGTAGCTCAGAAAACGAGAAAAAGTAATCTGTTGTTTTTACTCCTTCCTGACGCCGTCAGGTTGCAATCCTGACGCCGTCAGGTTATCCTGACAAAAACTGGTCTGCGATTTTCTGGAAAAAATTCTGGAAAATTTACATCTTTAGAATCTGGAAAAATTTCTGCAAAAATATCCATTATGACTCGATACAAGCATTTGACTCGAACAAACAAACATAAATATCTTTTAATTAATTGTTATTCTCATGTTTACGTTTCTTTTGAAAACGTGTGTAATCCTCCCTACACTTATCCCTTATGTAAAATACCTTTATATGCAATTAAGACGAGGTTTAAAACAAAATAAAGCATTTTTACAAATTTAAACATGAGGATAAACAATTAATAAAAGATATATGACACTAACAAGCAAACAATTAAGCATGGGTTGCCTCCCACGAAGCGCTTTTCTTTATTAAAGAGTCTTGTTGCCTCACCTATCCTCTCGTGCTCATACTTAAGCCATTCCAACGCTCTTTCATTCTTTTTGTAATCATCTCCTAATTCAAGGCATTTTTTGTAATACCGCTTAGTTTTCTCATATGGGTACCTAAGCCCACTCTGCTTATCCCTTTCACTAAGCAATGGAATAGGGGTCATTCTATTACAAACCTCGATGTCCTTATGTTTAAACCTAGGATGAGCGCGTGGCATTTGGTAGATGAAATCTTCAACTTCATCAGAGAATGTAATTAGACCATCAATCATCCGTTCATTCAACCTAGTCAATTTTTTGAAAGGTTTTCCAAAAATTACTTGAGTGAGGTCCTTATCTATAAATTCTCCTAAGTCTTCTAAGACCATGAACTCTACCAAATAAGCAAAACTTCCGACAAACACGTGCAAATAAATGACTGATTCAACAACATTGTTCCCTTGATAAGTTAACTCATTGACCTTGATTTTGTTGTATAGGTCCCTTGAGATTAAGTTTAAAGGTAAGAATGAATTCAAATAAGCATTGAACCCTTCTAGTCCTATTTTGCAGGGGAATTGCATGTTAAAAGAGCCATCTTTCTCAATCCTACACCTAGGGTCAAAACATTTGGAGGGGTCTTCCTCAATTTCAGAACTAACTTCATTAATGACCTCCCCGCTATCAAGTGCTTCATCATAATCAAATTCCTCATCAGAATCTGAGTAATAGAAAGGACTTTGTTGTTGCCAATTTATCTCATTATGCTCTAGGTGATTACCAAAATGGTGAGTGGGTGAAGGGTTTTGTGGGATTGCGTTCTCAATCTCGGGATTGGGAACGGGTAGAGTAAAGAATCTTCGATGGAAAATACGGATCATGGTTAATGATGGTTTTTACGAACGAGGGTCACGAAGAAGGGGGATAGACTAAGAGAAAGCTAAAAATAAGAAAAATTTACTTGATAGGAATCAAGCAAAGAAACCTAAACGAGGTGGACTACTAACTAGCTATTCTATTCCCCGGCAACGGCGCCAAAAACTTGATAACGCTACACGCGTCGTTCGGGGTCAAAGGAACTTCCTTTTCTTCGAGCAAGTTTTATAACACCCTAGGCAGTGAACCTAATCGTTGTAGTGTAGTAATTAGGGTAAGCCACGGGTATTGATATCGTTCTCTAGGGGAATAGGAATGCTAGTAGGGAGTTACTACGCTAAGGTTAAGGTTGAGGAAGATTATTTTTTATCTTTTTATATTTTATGAAAAATGGAAAGGTACGAATCTCGGGTATTGGATTTGGGGGGTTGGTATTTCTACCGATTACTCTACTTTTATCTAATTATCTAAACTAAGGTTGTGGGAGTCTATGTCTAATTAATGTGTGCTCGTATGATAGTTTAAAGATGTGTTTACTTAGTTTGTATTACTCCTTAATTATCTCCTATTGATGGTTGAGTGTCACGTCTTATTCCTAGTCGCGTTGTGTGTCTAAAGTTGTAGGGTATGCGTTCCTCCCTAACTCTTTGAACTTACCAAAGGGTCTTGTCTACAAACTCACTAGAGATTATAAACTCCTACTCTAAGGCGCTCTTTGGATGGTTTAGCCTACAATTACTCAGGTAATTATACTCTAAGGTTCACAAAGATGAATCAAGCATTAAGTACACAACGAATGACCTATCGCATTACTAGATCATTAGTCAACTAAGATAAGAAACAACCAATCAATATTCAATAATTAAGTTTCATACTTCCTAAGCAAACACACAAATAAATTAGCCGGACATGGAGAACATGCAAGCATACACACAAATAATCAAAGACATAATTGAATTAATGAAGTAAAGACTTATCTTGGTGTAAGATATGGTTTAAAACCCTAAAATACTGTACAAGACACCTTAGGTTCGGTTTTAGGTTTTTACTCCAAAGACTCTCCACACAAAGACTGAAAAATTCAGATTCTATATATAAGATTACAATTGCGACGGCGTCACCTTATGTTTAGTGACGCCGTCGTGTCGCCGCCATTAGGGTTTCGTCTTGGCCACGTTAACCTTGCGACGGCGTCACCTTATGTCCGTGACGCCGTCCTCTTCAGCTTCTGACGTCGTCTGGATTGCATCTAGGCCGTCTGAGTAGCGACGGCCTACTCTTCCACAGGTAGACGTCGTCACTTGAAAATACAAGTTTTGAGACCTGTATCGTCACAATATTTTTGGGACGGCGTCGCCATTAACACCTGACGCCGTCACCTTCTACTTTCAGCAACTGTGAGTGTCTCGATTTCGACTTTGGCCATTTTCTTCATATATTCGCGCCTTTTCGTCCAGATAAGTGCCATTCCAGCATTTTGCCTTCACGAGACCTAAAAAGTGAAAAGGAACGATATTAAGCAATAATGGATACAAAAGTGATCAAATAAGGACTTAAACGACCCCTCAAAATGGTACCTTTTAAAACCTTATCACTAAGCTTTGTCTTACGCATAAGGTCATTCTACGCCTAAGTTTTCTACGCCTAACTTCTTGTTTTACGCATAACTTTAGTGTTTTCACCTTCCTTACGCGTAAGCTAAATCTACGCGTAACTCTTGCTGTTACGCGTAACTTTGGTGTTTTTACGCATAAGTGCTACTTGGTTTATTGTGATTTCTACGCCTAAGGATACTTCATCAACAAAGGTTCATTCGACTACAAAGATCCATTTAACAACACAAGTCTTTCAACATGTCACAACCACCATACTCTAACTATTTCCCTCATACTTACACTCAACGACAACAACAACTAAGTCCACAACATCAACAATGGAATCAACAACAAGCAATTTATCAACAACAACTTAATCAACAACATACTACACAACTTGGAGCAATTCCACCACCACAAATGGTTCAACCACCACCAAGTCTTCAAGTTCAACCCTACACAAACGATTTCAATCAACATCCATCAAGGAACACTATAAAGGAACCCACTTGGTTTGCAAAAATGTGTGAAGCTTTAAGCAGCCAACAATCAATTCATGAGGCTGGATCACTTGATAGACCTCCAATGCTCACTCCAGGAAACTACGATCAATGGGTGATTAGGTTCTTTAGGTTTTGTGATCTGAAGAAGCCACATGGAAAGTTCTTAAAGAAGGTTATCTTGGAAGGTCCATTTCAGATGCCTACTGTCATTGTACCCAGAGATCCAAATGCTAATCCACCAAGAGATGAACAATCAAACATTGCTACTGTTGCAGACCTGAATGCAGCAGAACTTCTACACTACGAAGCTGATGAGCTTGCAATGCAATATATCCTTTTAGGATTACCAAACCCAATTCTTCGAAGTGTTGATGCTCAAAAGACTGCAAAGGCGATGTGGGAACATATTCATCTTCTTTTGGAAGGATCTGCACTCAATCAAGAGGATATGGAATCCAAAATTTATTTGGCTTATGAACACTTCATGATTGAACCAGGAGAGACACTAGAGTCCTATCATCATCGATTCTCAGACATCATAAATGATTTGGATAAACACAACATCATCATGCCAAGAATTGCAGTTAATACTAAGTTCCTGAGTAGTCTTGGTCTTGAATGGGAGAAGTATGTCATTTTTCTCCTTCAAGCGAAGAACATGCATCATTCGACATACGGATTGTTGTACGATTACTTGAAGCCTCATCAAAAGGAAGTTGATTAGGAAAGGATTCTCCGTGCTCAAATTACTTCATCTTCACATCCGGAAAATCAACAACTTGCCTTATATGCTCAAAACAGTTATCCTCCTCAACCAGCAACTCAACCAACTACCACTACCACACCACATGATCAATCACAGCAATCTCAACAAAATCAATTGGTTCCTTACAACAATAAAAATGATCAAGCACTTTATAGTCAAGCTAATGAGGAATCCGATCCGTTCGAAGCATTGCAACAAGGATTTGTTATGATTGCTAATGCTTTTGGCCGTTATACAAACAAATCCAACAATCGCATTCGTTCCTCATCTAACACAAGGAATTAGGCTGTTGTGAATAATGGACTCGTTGAAGTTCAGAATCGTGGTTATGGTCGACAGATGGGCGGTGGTCAAGGGTTTAATGCTATGGGTAGGAATAACAACAGAGCTTAAGTGGTGGAACAAGGAAATGCTCAAAATGGGTTGAATGGTCTTCGATGCTACAACTGCAATGAGAAGGGACACCTGGCTAATGCATGCCCAAAGTCGAGGACTAGGGGCAGTGCTTATCACAAGGAGGCTTTACTCTTGGCTCTTAAGGATGAAGCTGGTGGAACTCTCATAGACAAAGAACAGAGCTTTATGGCAGATGCAGACTCAGATGATGATATGGAGGACTTGCAGGCCAATCCAGCTGTTATGTTGATGGCTAATATGCATGAGTTACACATGAGAGACACAGGCCCAGTGTATGACACTGATGGCTTGTCTCAGGTACCCGAACAAACCATATTTATCTCTGATCTAATATCTCCGCCAACATCTGAACCCGGCAAGGCCCAGAATGTTCAAAATGAGTCGTCCACATCTCATTCCGACGATTTTCAACTAGACCCCGTAGTTACATTTGATGATCAAGATGACCTTATGGTTTCCCTTGATAATCAAATTGACTCCGTGGTTATACTTGAGGATCTAAATAATGATCATGTTGTGACTCACGTTGAACACACTGAACTTTTGCCTCGTCCAGATGTTGATCTGTGGCTTAAAAACCAACAATCCATAGTGGAAGAATGTCGTGCAGTAAATCAGGACTTGAAAAGTAAAAATGCACTGTTAACCAAGGATTTTGAATGTTTACAAAAGCAACTCAACTTTTTCAAAACTCAAGAAAAACATGAAAAAGGTTTTGAAGCCGCCTTTGCTAAATCTCATCAAAAAGAAAAATATTTAGAGAGACAGATGCGTGATCTAGCCGCTTCGAAGAATGCTTTGTTGTCTGAAATAGAACAACTGAAACATGAACATAAAAAGCAAATCAACACTCTCACATTGGAAAATCAAAATGCTAAGGCTGAGTTGTTAACTTGTCAAAAAAAGTTCTCTGCATACAAAAAGCATTCAACGAAATGAATAGATGATCATCTTGAAGAAATTATCGGCTTGCAAAAAAAAACTTAAAGAGTTTAAAACTGTTGTTTACAAACATGGTGAGTCGGTCACATCTATTAAAAAGTTTACTTTAAAACCTAATCCAAATGGATATGGACCGAATCTTGCTGATTACAAACCTAAGCTTTCAACCAAAGCATTCAAACCAAATCCTGAAGTTTCCAGTGCAGAATATAAAATTGATAATTCTGTTATGAGTGTTGTTGAATATCATCGTCAAGAGGAATTAGATGCAGAAGACGAGAGTCGATCAAAATTAAAAACTGTTGTTTACAACAAACCTTTTAACTATTCAAAACCAGTCACTTTCGTCACACCAACGAATTCTTCTAACACATCAAGGATTATCATAAAAACGTCTGAGTCTTCTAATGTTAATCCCCAACCAGATTATGCATAAATTTTTGGTCTTTTACCTTCCATCAGTGAAGTAAATTCAAAACCTGAAAATCGCAAAATTCTTAGATATTTTGACCTTTTCATGGCTGACCTCAAACTTTTACAACATGAGATAGAATATCATTCTGAAATCAAAGTTCAACACTTTCAATCGCCTCTGGCGCGAGAACAAAGAGACATTTTTCAGAAAAATCTTTTACCAAATGTTAAAAATTTGAAACATTGTGCATTGTCTTGGGAAAGGGAGTTTCATAAGGAACTTGGAGTGATGAAGGTCGTTTTTGAGAAAACAGAAACATCTATTTCTAATACTAAACATAAAAAGAAAATGTTGAGAAAAGATGTTGATCGACTCTTGAAAGATGTTATCGGTGCTGATATCCATAATGTCGTGTTATTGAATTCTTTGTCCTATGCATCTGATTATATCTCTGCTGATACTGTTGATTCTGTGGTAACTGTTGAGTATTTTGATAATGTGCATCAGATCGAGTCTTTAAAAGCTGAAAATGGATGATTTATTAACGAGCTTTCAAATGCAAAACGTCGTCTTCAATGGTGTCAAAAAGATTGTCATGATCGTGAACTTGCTTTGCAAAACAAAGTCAACCAATTGCAATCCAAAATGTTTAATCCAAAATTTGAGCAACTGGATGATCAAAACGTGTCTTTGAAATGTCAAATCTCAAAATATGAACAAGAACTTGTAAAAGTTAAACAGGAATATGGTGTCATATTTGATTTACTTAGAAAGACTCGTGATGAAGCATCAAACGAGCTTGATCACTATCTTGCACACACTAGAGAAATAATGAATTTTGCTGGTAATATTCGTTCTGAAAATCAAGATTTGATTCACACTATCTTTAAGTTAAGAGAAATATTAGGAAAGTATGAACAACTTCCGCCTACCGTGATTAAGAGAATAGCACCAGTAACACTTAGTAATCGTGAACCTAGAATGCCTTCTGCCAAAACACAAGTTGCTAACGTGCTTCCTTCTACTGAAACAGGAATAGTTGCCTCTTTTCCAAATGTCCGCACTTCACAACCTAGGAGCACTACATCCAAGAATAGGAAGTTGCGACCTAAGAAAAGATCAATAAGGAATGCTAAAGTAGAAGAACACCCTAGGACTATGAATAAGACTAACGTTGCTTCCACTATAAATATTACGTCTGGCAAATGTAATAGAAATAGTGATGTAACGAATGCTACACCTTTAAGTACTTTCGATATTCAGTCTGATGCACCTTGTGTTATTTGTTGTAAAAGTATGAATTCTGATTGTCATGACAAATGTGTTGCTAAAGCTATCATCTCTCGTTTAAGGAATCCTAAGAATCGGAATACCTCTAGGCCCACTAATCATTCTAAGTCTGTTCTTGGTAGACCGCCCTCTTTAGATTCTAAGAAATGCATTATTGTCCCTGTAGCTCCAGTTTCGCCTCCTAGGAATGTAGTACCACCTAGTGCATTCACTAAGACTATAGCAAATACTAGTTGGAGATGGCAGAAATGGATATATAACACACTAGGATTTAAATGGATGCCTAAAGTTATTGATGTGTGTATGTCTACTATAACTGCTCCGGAACCCTCTAACATTTCGGGTTCCACACCTACTTCTATTCCATCTGTGTCGTCTGTGTGTAATGTAGGTGATACAGATCATTCTTTGGATTGTTGATAGCGGATGTTCCCGACACATGACAGGCAACCTTAAACTATTATCAAACTTTATTGCAAAGTTCATTGGCACTGTCAGATTCGGGAATGATCACTTCGCAGCTATCATGGGCTACGGAGACTATATCAATGGGAACATCGAAATTAGCAGGGTTTATTATGTGGAAGGCCTCGGTCACAATCTGTTTTCAGTAGGCCAGTTCTGTGATGGAGATTTGGAGGTTGCTTTCAGGGAGAAATCTTGTTTCATTCGTGATCTACAAGGAAACGATCTTATGTCTTGCTCGCGTAATTCAAGTCTTTACACTATCTCTATGCAAGACATGGTTGCTTCATCTCCCATCTGCTTACTTTCAAAGGCAACATCAACAAAATCCTGGCTATGGCACCGTCGTCTATCACATTTAAACTTTCAAACTATAACCAATCTTGCTCGACATAAACTAGTTGAAGGTCTCCCACGATTCCGGTATTCTAAAGATCACCTTTGCTCAGCCTGTGAACAAGGGAAAAGCACTCGTGCTGATTTTCCTTCAAAGGTGGAACACAGCTCTCAGCATGTGCTTCATCTTCTTTACATGGATTTGTGTGGCTCGATGCGCGTGCAAACGATCAAAGGCAAACGCTACATCTTAGTAATTGTTGATGAGTATTCTCGATGGACTTGGGTCTATTTTCTTCGAAGCAAAGACCAAGCTCCACAAATGATCATTACCTTTCTCACGAAAATTCTAGTTCAGCTCCGGAACACCGTCCGTCAAATCAGAACAGACAAAGGAACTGAATTTGTTAACCAAACTCTTTGAGAATTTTATGAGAAAGTTGGAATTGAGCATCAGACATCTATTGCACGTACACCAGAACAAAACGGAGTTGTTGAAAGACGAAATCGAACGTTAGTGGAAGCTGCAAGAACAATGTTAATCAATGCTAAACTTCCAGATTACTTATGGGCAGAAGCTGTATCAACTGCATGCTATACTCAAAATCGTTCAATGATTACTAAACACCACAACAAAACACCTTTTGAGCTTCTCCATAACCATAAACCGAATCTCAAACACTTTCATGTATTTGGATCCCTTTGCTATCCGAATAATGATCGTGATGATTTTGGAAAGCTCAAATCCAAAGCTGACATTGGAGTCTTTATTGGATATTGTGAGAATTCTAAAGGTTACCGAATCTGGAATCGTCGTACAAAGCAGGTTATGGAAACGATTCATGCTCATTTTGATGAACTTACGGAAATTGCTTCTGAGTATAACAACTTGGAACCCGGTCACAACCACTTAAACTTCCCTCAAACCCCATCATCAGCTGATCAAAGCCCTCAGCTTACTCGTCAGCAAATGGAAGGGTTATTTGCTCCGCTGTTCAGTGACGATATTGATGAACGTGCTCCAGGTGTATTCGCTATTTCTGCTACTCAACCTGATACTACTCTTATACCTGATACACCTGCTACAACAACTACTGTTGAAGAAGCACCACCAGTTGACTCCACCACAACAGTTGAACAAATCGCTTCCAACAATGATGAACCGGCTGATGATGTTCTTAATGAAGTACCCCCACCTGCAGATTTTGATCCAAATGCGTTCTTTAACCCGTTTGCTAATGAAACTGCTGCACCTGATGTTGCGGAATCATCAACAAACCATTTGAATCCTCAGAATCTGCACAATGTATACCAACATCAACCCTCTACACATCGATGGACAAAAGTCCATCCTCTGGAAAATATTATTGGCAACTCGAATCAACCAGTCGTTACGAGACAACGTCTTCACACAGATGGTGAACATTGCATTTATGCACTCACTGTCTGCCAATCCGAGCCTAAAAACATTAAAGACGCAATGACAAAAGACAATTGGATTGAATCAATGCAGGAAGAACTCAACCAATTCAAATGACTTGAAGTATGGGAACTGGTTGAAAGACCAACAGGGGTCTACGTCATTGGTCTTAAATGGATTTGGAAGAACAAATTGGATGCTGAAGGGAACGTCATCAGAAACAAGTCACGTCTGGTGGCTAAGGGTTATCGACAGGAGGAGGGTATTGACTTTGAAGAATCATTTGCTCCGGTTGCTCGTCTTGAGGCTGTTCGGATATTTCTTGCGTTCGCGGCTCATATGAATATGACGGTCTTTCAAATGGATGTCAAAACTGCGTTTCTAAATGGACAACTGAAAGAAACGGTTTATGTCAGCCAACCAGAAGGATTTGTTGATCCCGAGTTCCCGAACCATGTCTACAAACTGTACAAAGCTCTGTATGGTCTCAAATAAGCTCCTCGGGCATGGTACGATAAGCTATTATCTTTCCTCATTGCTAATAATTTCACCAAAGGTTCGGTCGACCCTACTCTTTTTATACAATATCACGGGGCACATATCTTAATTGTTCAAATTTACGTAGATGACATTATTTTTGGGTCTACACATAAAAAGTACTCAATCGCTTTTGCAAAACTAATGAATAAAATTTTTGAAATGTCCATGATGGGTGAACTTACGTTCTTTCTAGGACTGCAAGTTCATCAATCATCCCGTGGTATTTTCTTGAGTCAGTCCAAATATGCCCTTGAATTTTTAAACAAATTTGGAATGAAAACCTGTGACACTTATGCCACACCAATGGCTCATACCAAGAAGCTAGACGCTGATTTACATGGGAAATTGGTGGACCCTACCAAATACCGTAGTATCATTGGATCTGTAAGATATAAATTTTCACATACACATCATAACATTAACACAATGAGCACATAGATGGTTTTAGAGAGAGAAAGAGTGGGACATTCTAGTGAGAGAAACTTGTGGAATATTAGATTACCAAAGAACATCCAACCCTCTACCTTGGGAGGTAGAGGGTATTTATAGGTTACAAACTAAACGACCTCCTGACGGCCTGTGGATCAGGGATACAGTGGGTAAAGACCCGTCCTTCCTCCACGGTGATGCACAAGACTATTTAACGCTACTGACTAACTACAAAACAACATAAATAAGTAACTAACGATTAGTCTATGAGCTAACTTAAGCTAGATGATAGTTGGGGTGACCGACTCTTCAATATAGGAATTTTCTAATTCCTAACAATCTCCCCCTAAGGGAGGTCACCCCATGTTTTACATTACAAATCCTAGCATTCTATTCTTGACTTTGTTCTTGAGCTCGTAGACAAAACAACTTCAACATCGCAATCTTTGTGCCTAAGTAGTGCAACTTCAAAGTCTGCACCGATTTGTACTTTAAGTGGAGGACATTAATGATCCATGAGAGAATAATAAGGAGCCATCTTTTGAGATCATCAGCAATCATCAATCTCTGAGGCATCCTTTGTGGTGTTGTGACTTTAGGACCGACATGCTCACATTCTGGATCATGAATTCTTCTCATCAGAGTAGCGGAAGCATTTGTTGAATCATGATATTGGCAGCAGCGTAGCAGAAGCATGGAGTGAAAATATCAGAGTCATTGATGCACTAATCATAATTTCTTTTGAGATGAATGTGTTAAGTGAGCATGCGGCTATGGATTGACCGCTTCATTCTGATCAGCTGCAAACGTCGGGCGTACCTGCATACAACAGTTAGCAACAAATTGCACGAAAGTGTCTTTGATCACTTTCGTTGAATTGAGGTACACGGCCCACGGTTCCCCGTTGATCAGTACATGTACTGCCTGTGATCAGGTATAATTCCGAAGAATTTCCTTGACAGGGTTTCGCAGCTGTTCTAGCTGTTCTCAAACCGGAACGTCTCAAAGAGGACAACACGGAGTGAGTGAACCAGCGAATTTTAAGTTCACTGATTGATGAAAAGAGATTTGAAAAACAATCGTGTATTGCTCAATAGAAATTGTTTTTGCAATACCACGAAGGTTTTATTGAAAATCAATTATCAATCATAAAAACACCTTTTGGTTTGAAGAATGAGTACACGGTCGATGTGCTAAAGAAAAGAGTTTTTAAGCACAAAGACCGGTTTTTCAAAGGTATCCGTCAATCCATAACCTGAACCAGGATTGATTCAAAAGATTGAATCGCCCCATTGTTTCTGTTCAGTTGTCACATGGTTGATCTATATAATAGATCTCACATGCCACCTACCAGGAGCTTGTTTGATGTTGGCTCCAGAAGGCTTTCCATCTTCATTGTGAGTGTGTAAACACATCACTCAGATGTTCTGGCAATACCACGAGGATAATGCGTAGGACTCAAGATATAATCTCTCTTTCCACATTGTGTGAAACAGAGAGTCTTCATTGAAAGTGTCCTAATGAGATTTATTGATGATCTCGTGGCTCTAGACTCAATTTGTGCATATTTGGATCCTGTGCCGGAGACTAGGGAGAGGGTCTCCTTCTTCAATATCAACAATCTCTAAGAGATAGTCGATAGATAATGTCGGTTCCCCGTGAGAATGAAACAAGTCCTTTTAAGAGGAACTTGAGTGGTTTGGAAAGTTGAAGTGCAGTGCGTCACTGGGTCCATGACGTCTTGTCTTCAATACCGATGTTACCATCAGTAGCATATGAAGTGAACCCGGTTTCTGCCCTAAGGTTGAATAAATGGAGGGCTATTTGTTTTCACCCTTTTCTCATTCAATTCTTTTTAATTCTTCAACCCCTTCAGTGCTTACCGAGACTTCATAGCTAGAACCTTGTTGGGTTTATTCCATTACTAGCTCAGTCTTAGTCCGCACTCTTCCCATATCTCATTTTTCTCCTTTTATCATCATACCTAAGGACTTCTACACTAACTAGTGGATTGTCCCTGGGTAGATCCCTCCGGTTCTGGCGGATCATGGGAACCAATACCTAACCTTATCATCCTTATATCACCGTACATAAAGTAAAGTTGGTCGGTCAATTTGGTATTGTTCATCTGCCATTGGATCCAATTGAAAACCATTTGAAAATCAATTCAGATACTTGTGATATATTATCAAAGCATTTTGTACCTGAATTGTTTTTGATATTTTTAGAACGAGAACTCCCCCTCAACATGTGCATCAAGTATTTGAAAATGTTTTGCACACGGAGGCAAGAGAAAGAATTAACTTCTTTGATTACCATTTTCTAAAAGATATCAACATCACTTCCCACATTAAATCAAGTAGAAATAGCATTTCCGGGAAGGATGAGGTTTCCATAAATTTGCTCCCCCTCAATATGTGCCTCGAGGTTTGAAAAGAGTTTTACACATACTAGAGGGAACCCTTTATCATCAAAGGATTAGAAGCCATATGATCAAGGTACCTTACAAACATTTAAAGTTGAATTTTGCAAAGATTTAAGTGTTGGGTACCCTGATGACTTGAATTTGCAAAGAGAGTTCTCCCCCTTAAAATATGCTTCGAGATTCGAAAATTGTTTAGCACATATAAGAGAGAAGTTTGCACAAAAATTGGTCATCTTATCTTTTAACATCTTTCATATTTATATCACATTTTCTCCCCCGATCAAAAATCTTAAATCCTTTGAGATTTTGGATCTCAAGTGATTTAAATATGTATGAGGTAAAATATTTGTAGGAGAAAAATGTGTCCGATTTTATATGATCAAAAAATGGACAACACAGATGTTTCCCCCTTTTTTTCAAGGGGAAACCATAGTACAAATCCTAGCACTATTACATCTATTACAGTTGTTTATATTTGTTACACCACATATTACACATAGTTGAAAACACACCATAAATAATATCCCGACGAAGTCTTCATTCAGTCCTCTGAAGAAGTTTGTAGTGACCATCACGGAGCCTTCCACCAACAAAACTTTCAAGGCTGTGGAAGATCCTTCGTGTCTTGAGTCTTCGTCTGATTGCAGCAATGAAGTGTTCACATCTCTTCACGTCATCATCAGTCCAAAACATAGTTTTAACCCAAGATTTCATATCAAGTTTGGCTTCTTTCACTCTGGTGTCAAGTTCTTCTTCGACCAATTTGAGCGTACCATCACTAAACTTGTAGAGTTCACATAGACGCATAAGCATACGAGATCCATATCTGTCGGTGAAGATGACGGCTCTAGGGGTGTCAAGAACTTTGTATTCTCGATGAAATTCATGCCCAGTTGCATTCCATTGAGGACTTGTGAGGTTGACCCTGGTTTGGTAGCTTTCAATGCCAAGCTGAAAGTCCTCAACTCGTTTCCGAATGACTAAGCCCCTGATCCAAAGAGTGACAGCTGCAGAGAGGGCCTTTTTCTCACGTACAGGTAAGTGCTCAAGGTGTCCTTGAAGATTTAAGAGATAGAGATCTTCGAAATCATTTGGCAGAAGATGCAGCTTTCATCTTTGATATAGATAGAGCAGGCCTTCTTTCAGCAGAGCGAGCACACAGATAGTCCAAGTCGTGATTGAAGAAGAATTCAGCCTGAATGGTTATCTGACCAGGTTCACCACCAAGAGGAAGAGATTTGTTGACATTGAAGCGACTGATTTGCTCACTGACTTGGTCACTCAGCATCTTATAGCATTCTTCCATCTGATATTGAAGATGGTTTGCATCAGAATGGAAGACTTTGACAATTTCGTAAGCTTGACCTTCGAGATCTCTTGGAGTTATGGATGAGATACTCTTCAGCTCACAAAACCATCTAATAAAACTTCCCATATCACCAGTGTAGTGAAGAAGAGAGTCTTCAGCTGGAACTTCATAATTATTGGTGATAACTGATGCCCAATTGTTGTCAGGAATCATAGAGTCAGACTCTGGGATGGTCCATGTGGGTTCTGGAGAAGGAGGTCTATCTTCCACAATGCAGCTTTGAATTGTGTCTCTTGAGGGTGCAACTCTGGATGTGCCAGTGCGATTCCCAGCCATGTAAGAATCAAACCAGTCTTCTGAGGGCTTAGGAATATGCTTTGTTGATGCATCATCTTCATCTGGTTCTGAGTCAGCCATGACTTGAGACTCTTCATGGACCACTTGATCATCAGGAATTGAAGTGGATGTGGAGGTGAACCTTGAATCAATCGTCGTCCAGGCAGCAGATTTCTTCTGAGTACTCTGTTTGTTTGTAGAGTCTGATTGATTGGACGATTTTGGAGGTGATGATGGTGGCTGTGATGGAGGTGAATTGGTTGTTGAAGAAGGATTACCAGCTCCAGAAGTTCCAGCGCCTCCCGTTGGTGGAGGATCTTCGCGATCTTTGCGATCCTTCATCAATGTTTCCATCACAATTGTCCTCCTTTTATTTTTAGCTTCTTTTTCCCCGACGTCAACCTTAAACTGCTCATAATTATCGAACTTAATAGATTCTTCAAGTGCTTCATAGAGTTTACTGTGAACCTCATGCTTGTCCTCTTCAGCCTCATACATCCTTTCACACAGAGCTGCTCTCATATCGGAGATGGGGAGGTCCTTGAATCGTCTAAGAAGTGGAGCCTCCATTGCCCATTCCACAGCATCCTTGACTTCTCCTTCAATAGCGTCAGTAACTGCTTCATTGAAGTTGAGGTGCTCCAATCTATAGACACGATCCACCAGAGAATCTACAGATTTAGGAAGTTGCCTTTCCAGAGCTTCTATCCTTTTAATAGCTTTATCCAGTAGTTGATCAGAGGTGAGAATCTGTGGAGGGGAAGCTGGTGGAGCCACTTCATCTGCAATTGTAATGACGGGTTCAGGGTTTGGTGACATTGTTGGTGGTGTTTGTACAGTAGATTGAGTAGGTAAGGGAGGTGGAAGTGCAGTTGATAGTGAAGATGCAGTCATTGGAGGAATGGTTGACGTATCTTGCTGAATGCTGACATTATACATGGATTGTGCAGAGTCTAAGGTTTTGTCATTAATGAATTGATCACCAAAAGAGAAATCTTCATCAAGATTCTTAAGTGAGGATAGAGAGTTAGTAGACAGATTTGGTTCATCCATCTTCAAGGTCTCATCAGATCTTGTCTCAAGGTTCTCCTGTGAGCCCTTATGTAACAGAGTGTCAACATTCAAGTCAGATTGAGTCTCACCAAGTGTAAGAGATTCCTTAAACGTTTCATGCACCTTGACCATTCCAGATAGTTCTTTAGCATGTGATGATTCTGTTCTTCTTTTCAGCTCATATTGATTTGTGGTGCTTGATGGAGATGATGAGATAGTTAAGAGCATGTGAGCAGCTTGTTTAGTTTCAACACGTGCCACCCCTTTACCCTTGTCATGTGTTATTGGGGTTGGTTGTCGAGGTAGTTGAGCGGGTTCTCTTAACACAACTCCACCTACTGGAGCTTTAGCATTCTGACTTTCTAGACTTTGCTGAATTCCAAGTTGCAGATCAGCATCATCTTCATCAGTTAGCCTGGTAACACTCCTTGGAATCTCAGTTTTCTCACCAATCTCCTTTTCCACTTTCTTCCTTTTTACTTTCTGCTTCTTGGATGCGAGGTCAGATTGTAGAGACCTTTCAAGTCTCTTTTTAGGAAGAGAGGCATAGGATGCTTGTGTGGCTGACTTGGTCACGGGAGCATTTGGTTGTAAAGGAGAGGGTGTGCCATCAGCAGAGAGTTTGGTTGCTCTTTTCATGTATTGCTTGAAGTAGTCCTCCCTTTTGATATCTTCTGTGAGAAGACACTCAGGAATTGGCAATCCAAATACTTCTTTATTCGAACCTCTAGGAACATATTTCAGGTTTCCTAAAACAAATTCATCTTCTGCTTTGTGTAAAGTTGATTCAAACCTAGGAGTGAAGTTGTGAATTTGTTGCAAATACTGGATAACAAGCTTGGAGAATCTGATGCTGGGAATTACAAGTTTGTTCTGTTTCTTTCGACCTTGAACATTGTTCAGGAAATAGGTTCTATCAGATATGAACGTGTTCATTGATAACGAGAATTCTTCCCAAATACGATCTGAGACATTCACATCAACCCTATTAACGATTCCCCATAGGATTTGCAAGATAGGAATTCTCACTTTATCGAACCCTGAAGTTTTCCCAGATAAGCATAAGTTTAGAATGGTTGTAATAGCTCTCCAGGGTTGATACATGTGTCCGGTGATGATGTCAGATGCTCTTGAGATACAGTTCTGATAGCCCAACCCAATAAGAAATACGATCAGATCGTCAGCACCAGGCGGAGATTCAGAACGAACGTCAGGGTTACAAGGTGTGATTCCAAGAGCCTTGCTCAGAATATCAGAATCAATTGTGAACTCCCTATTATCCAGCTTGCAAGAGTATTGAGCTGTGATTTTGTTCCATTGAACGGTGTTCCAGAATTGTTGAATGTAGATGGTAGAAATTGAGCATTGCTTGGTAACAGCTCCGAAGAAGTTAGTGTTTTTGAGGATGTCTATTGAAACTTTGAGTATCGGATTTTGTTGGAGCCTTTGTAGGTCCACATAACAGTTGCTTTTACCTATAGCAGCCCATTGACTTCTGGGAAGGATTTCTTCGTCTGAGAGAACTCTGGATGATCCTGACGGGGTAGCGCTCTTTTCTGGGATTGAACTTGCCATTGATGTTTTGAGTAATCATACAATCAACAGTAATGGATGGGAACAGGTTAGATGATACATAGTAAGTGAGACAGCATTGAGAGCACCCTTATGACAAAGAAGTAGTAATACTGAAGAAGTTCCCAACACATACGGAGACAGATAGAGTGGCAAAGATTGCAACTATATGACACCTTTCAACTATATGATAACATACATAATTAAGATATATCAATGAAGAACATTCATATAGAAAAATGATTACATGACGAGCTTATAAGGGATTTAAAGGGCAAAAGAGTGCATTTCAAAGTGATCATGACATGAGCCAAGATACACATGTAAAAGTGATATAACACATATGTATGAGGCAAAAAGTAACATTTGGCAGTCGTGAGAGAAGCCAAGTACCTTTTGCCTAAACAGAGATGTCATAACAGTTTACATAGAGTATGTTGATTCAACAAGTCGAATTAGGAGATCCTAAGTGTTGTGAGAGTGAGATCATCTTTAGCACAACAAATTTTGAACATTTTAATAATCCTTGACCCTAAGACTAATTCTCAACATGAAAGTGAACACTGTTACCGACTTGTAAAAACAAGTCGTCATCTCGAGCCACAGACAAGTCGCTAACGGATTAGCACTCTAAGTCGCTAAGCTAATTCGCTAGCATGTAAGGCCAAGTTGCCATGAACAGTACCTAGGCCAAGTCGCTACAAAGCAGTCAACCAAGTCGCTAGGTTACTAATTCGATAACTTGTATATACAAGTCGCTAACTACTAACTCGCTAACCAAGTTGCTATGCTAATTCGCTAGCTAGTAAAGTCAAGTCGCCATGAACAGTAAATGAGCTAAGTCGCTACAAAGCAGTTAACTAAGTCGCTAGGTTATTAATTCGCTAACTTGTAAATACAAGTCGCTAACTACTAACTCACTAACCAAGTCGCTGGAATTTAGTGAACTTATTCGCTACGGAGACGTATTCGCTAAGTAGAACACTAACTCGCCATGAAGAACATACATACTAAGTCGCTACCAAGAACAATTTAACTCGCCACCAAGAATACTTCTAACATCATCCCGTCAGTCCAATCCACTAAATCATACATCAATGTATTCCAACCAATATAATCCAAACAATATATTCCAAACAATTTAAACTCGTTCAATCATTTTATAAGTAACACACACACGATTACATAAAAATCCGAACCTAAGCGAGAGAGTCAACTAATCACACCTCACGAGCACGAAAGGATCTGGATATAAAGATAAGTTAGAAACTGGACACTAAAGCGTAAGATAGTAACGATAAGAGGGAATCGAAGCAAACCTTATGCTAAGTCGCTAGTAAGAATAAAACGACGAAGAGAAGAAGGAAAGAAGGAACGAGAGAGAGAGAGAAAAACTTGTTGGGTAAAATGGTAACTCGCTAATGGGTAACTCGCTAGGGGTATAGAGACAATCTTAGGCAATATGACACAATTGGTCCTTGTGGTTTTAACAAGAGGTGAAGTAATTCTCTAGTGCAACATAACAATCACTATTTGGCAACTTTGATCCCTATGGTATAGATGAGTGGTAGGTTGCAAACACAGATTATAGACTAAGCCTCTAGCAAAGATTATCACACTGATCACCATGAATCAGTTAAACATTTAGACACATAAGCATTAAAATCTAAGCCCGGCACTTAATACGTAGGTACACACTGATAATCACATGAGCAAGATATGACTACAACCTACAGAAACCATAACCAGATAGTTACAGAGGCAAAACACGACCTCAACATACAAACGAGCAAGCATTATAACCAACACAGAAGCCAATGGCATATATATTCAAGAAAAGCATATACACAGTCTCCCCCTCAATCAAGTTCATCAAAGAACATTGATTGACATAAGTTTACCCTGATAAGATGGAAGCAAGAATATTTCAATTGTTCGAACTTCATTTATGATCCCGTGCCATTATTGAATGACATTTCTAGGACCGTAGATGTTATCGATAACAATGAAAATATTCTTTATTAGATAGGAAAAACGTGATAAAATTGTACATTTAAAGAATTTAAAGAAAAATGTGATAATTTTTTTTTTTTTTTTTTTTTTTTTTTTTTTTTTTTTTTTTAATTAACTTGATTTATACAAAGATATGGATGAACGAGTCCTGATTCAATGATGAATAGGAGTCAAAGTAAGTAGTGCATCAACTGTTGCACGCTATAGCTCCTGAATGAGCTATGTTCATTTCTGATGGGAACCAAGTCATGAAGTTCCTGATTGAGTTGAGCATTGTACCTGAAAAAGACTGAGAGCACATTGTACTTGAAGCACATGTAGATTTGTTCATAGAAGAGTTAGTGACATGATTAGTCTCACATTTGGATGCATCACAGAATAATACAGACTTATCATTAATGGGGATCCTATTAGGTTCTACATTCTTGAAAAGTTTACCTGTAGGAATCCACTTGAGGCATGATCTAGGAATGTAAGTTCGTTTAAGTCCTGTAAACTTAAATAATCTACCAGTGGGAATCCATTTGAAGCCACAGTGAGTTGAACTAAATGAGTTCACAGCCTTGAATTGACTAATTGTCCTTTTGTGATCAGAGAATTTCTTAGGGGGTTGATCTGTCAGATGAATTTTTGCATGAGACCTAGTTAAACTTATTGCATTTCTGATCTGTGAGTGATGACCATTAGTCCTATGCTTGGGATTCATCATATCTGAACTAGGCAGTGAAGTGACTGGTTTTGACAAAACAAACTGATTATCAACTTGGGATGTAGTCTTAGATTTTAATGGTTTAGCTCTTTCAGACCTATAGGCATTAGGTTGTTTAATAACTGTTCGTTTCAAGTTGTTCTGAACATTTGACTTTCCCAAAGTTGAAGGTTTTGCAAACTTAGTGTTCATCCTATTTCCAACATGCTTTCTGAGCTCATTTTTTAGTGCAACAATATTGAAGCTCTTATCCTGAATTTGTGCTTTGAGGTCATCAATATCTTTCATCAAGAGATTAGATTGATTGACTAACTTAGAGTTTGTTTCCTCAAGGTTCTTTCTTAAATGCTCATTTAGAAGGTTGGACACACATAGAGCCAGTTCAGAATTTCTAGATTCTAGTGTATCACTCATCTCATGACAGTCATATTTCTGGGCTTCTGAAAGAAGCTATTTCAGATTTCTTATGGTTGAATCTTTGTTCTGAATCTGGGATTTTAACTGATTAATTTCAAAAAATTCTCTAAATTCTGGAAGTTCCAGATTACTACACTGTTTTTTTGCATAAAACATTTCATTCTTATGTTGTATTTCAATTTGCAAAGAGATACAGTGTTTTTCAAGAATTGAAAATTTGTTTGAAAGCTCATCATATACCCTTTTTTCAATCATGTTACTTGCATTAGATTCAGACAAAACAAAGCTTGATTCCACATTGTTATGTTCAGGGTAAGAGTCATGTACCTTTTTGTGAGAATTAGTGTGATCAGATAAGTGTACCTCGTTGATTGATACCTTTTCTGACTCTGAGAATTTGAAATCAGTGCTGTTCTCTTCATCCTTTTCCATCACGACTGAGATTCTGCAATCAGTGTCTTCTGCTGGTTCAACTGGAATGAGGCATGACACGTCATCATTGTTCCATGGACACTCTTGACATTCATTCAATTCCTTCAGCTTGTTAGTCTCTTTTGCAGCTTCCTCGATGTATGTTTCCATATTACTCATAAGTTGAATAAATGAGTTTCTGAACTCATGAATTTCCATTCTCGTGTGCTTCTTGAAAGACATTCCAGTCATGATATCATCAAAATCTGAGGAGTATTCTTCCCGGGTAAGTGGCTGAAATTGGTTGAAGATGGTTTGGAGAGCAGCATGAGAATCATCAGTTGAGAGCTTTTCTTTGGTAATTTGAACCCTCAGTCGTTCTAGGTTAAGCAAAACAGTTCTTGTTAAAGTGGGAAAATCCTGACGAAGGATGGCACAACTTGTTCGATCCATGGTTGTGGATAAGAGTAATTTGAGAAGCTGACTGAGATGTTGAAACGGCTCACAGGTGCATTCCACATTCTTTATCATCTGAAGATATTAAGAGTGACTTATTTGAGTAATTCTGATTGATCGATACTGAGTCATTAAGTGTGTGGCCTTCAGACAGACATTCTGTTTCACTATTCTGTGTTGTGTCATAAAGAGCAAGTACTTTGGTGATTAAAGAATCCGTGATGACTGACATTGTGTTATTATGAATTACTCCCCAAGTCTCTAGAGAATTAAGAATCAACTCGCTACCAACTAAATAGCACGAATCCCAAGTCGCTAGAAGATACTACACCAAGTCGCCAACACTTAATTCGCCACCACGCTAAGTCGCTAGAGTTCCAAGTCGCTAGCCAGATGTAATTCGCTAAGTGGTAACTCGCTAACACTCAAGTCGCTAGCAAAATTTCGGCAGCAATTCGCTACTCAAGTCGCTAACGATGCAAGTCGCTAAAGAGCAACTCGCTACAGACCAAGTCGCTACTCGTAGTGGAGAGTCCACTACTTGTACTTTAAATCGCTAGGTCTAACTCGCTAGATTTAACGCTGTAAGTCGCTACAAAAATGTGAAGCAAGTCGCTATCAAGAAAATACTCCGTGAGCTAAGTCGCTAGCTTGAAAAACCATATAAACATCACTTTTCAATCCAAAAACAACCCAACCAAGATGATTCAAGCTTACCAAATGAAAACCTAAACACTTTTGATGATTCTAAACATAAAAGTATCAACAAAATTCAAACTTTAACACAAGAAATCAACCAAATGATGCAAAAACCACTAAACTTTTTCAAAGTCAAAAACCACCTAAAAACCACTATAAATCCAAAGATGTGCAAGATATGATCTAACCATGGCTCTTGATACCAATTGTAAGATATAACTTTTCACATACACATCATAACATTAACACAATGAGCACATAGATGGTTTTAGAGAGAGAAAGAGTGGGACATTCTAGTGAGAGAAACTTGTGGAATATTAGATTACCAAAGAACATCCAACCCTCTACCTTGGGAGGTAGAGGGTATTTATAGGTTACAAACTAAACGACCTCCTGACGGCCTGTGGATCAGGGATACAGTGGGTAAAGACCCGTCCTTCCTCCACGGTGATGCACAAGACTATTTAACGCTACTGACTAACTACAAAACAACATAAATAAGTAATTAACAATTAGTCTACGAGCTAACTTAAGCTAGATGATAGTTGGGGTGACCGACTCTTCAATATAGGAATTTTCTAATTCCTAACAGGATCTCTCATGTATCTAACAACTAGCAGGCCTAACATTGTCTTTGCCGTTTATCTCTGCTCCTGTTATCAGTCGAGACCAACTGAAACCCACCTCTCTGAGGCTAAAAGAATCCTCCGATACATCAAGGGAACCATTAATTTGGGAATCTGGTATCCGAAGGATTCTAGTTTTGAACTAATAGCTTTTTCAGACGCTGACCACGCAGGATGCTTAGATTCACGTAAAAGTACTTCAGGAGCTCTACCATTTGTTGGTGATAAACTGGTGTCATGGCAATCGAAGAAGCAGGACTGTACATCGCTGTCATCAACCAAAGCAGAATATGTAGCCATGTCGGCGTGTTGTGCTCAAGTCATTTGGATGAGAACACAACTCAAAGACTATGGTTACGTATTTGACAAAATCCCGATGTACTGCGACAATCGGAGTGCCATTGCGATCTCGTGCAACTCAGTTCAGCATTCGAAATCAAAGCACATCGATCTTCGATATCATTTCATCAAGGACCATGTGGAACAGGGTACAGTTGAATTATACTTCGTGGGTACAGAATACCAATTGGCAGATCTACTCACCAAAGCCTTGCCTCCCGCTAGGTTTAATGAGTTGGTCCACCGGATTGGTATGCGGTGTTTGACTCAAGAGGAACTGGATGAACTCTTAAAACAGTCTTAAAAACCAGTCAAACACCAAAATCTCTTTTGTAAATATTTTTTTCCAAAATCAAAATACAAAAATATAAAATCAGATAAGACAACAAAAATATTCTTCTATCTATTTTCCTCTTAACATGGCAAGTACATTTCTTCCATCAACACTCTACTCTTTCAAAATTCAGTATTTTTTCCGATCAAGTGTTGAGGGGGAGAAAATTTAATACTTAACTGTTTCAAAATAACCGTGTACTTGCATGTTACCTTATCCTGGTTGTTTCTTTAATAATGGTGGTCACATTTCTGGTTTACTGACACTCCTCGGACTAAAATTTATAACCTTTCACTATTTCTTAAGTCGAGGGGGAGTGTCGTCAAAGTTATTTCCAAATATTCTTCGTTTGGTAACCAAAATGGAAGTTAAAAGGCCTTGGATGTAAATGGAAAAGGTGGAGGGACTAAAACTGCCAAAAGCTCAAACTCTCTTTTAATAAAAATCCCTCACCTAACATTAACTCTTTACATTTATTACACACACCTAACTAATCCTACGCACAACAATCGTTCCACAAATCTGTGTTTTGGATCATCAATCTGTAAGTGATTTCGTGTTTATAACAAGTTTTTAAACAATGGTTTTGAGTTTTTCATAAATCCAACGGTTAAATCTTGAGATATTGTGATGTTTGTGTTCTACGCGTAAGTGTTAGAACACTTACTCATTGGTGTGTGTTTGTGGTTAAAAAGGTTGTGTCAAAACGTTTTTAAAACATCAATGATACCATTTTTATCCTCAAAACTTACCCAGAAACACGAATTGATTGAATCTGGAAAACTAGGGTTTATGCGTGGTTTGAGTGTTTTCATATGTGAACGTTTTTGGTAATAAAGATTGTTATAATAGGTTGTTTTAAAGTTGAATTGATCATATTTAAGCCCAGAACTTGCCCAGAAACATAAAAAATGAAAGAATTGAAATTTAGGGTTTATGTTCATACGGTTTGGGTATTTTTGATTCATGACATGTTTGATGTTAAAACTTGGATAAAACAACTCTATAGGCTTCCTAGACTTACCAGAAAAACTTTGGTGCAATTTCCATGGCTAGATTTGTTACGCGTAATTCTTGAAACTAGGGTTTAAGTTCTACGCGTAAACTGTTTGATAAGTATTCATGACTTGATCTGTTATAGAATGAATGTTAATGTTAATATTGATGTTATGATGATGTTATTTCAGGTTTGCTATTCATAAAACTCAGAATCAAGGTTGTTAAGATATCTACGCATAAGGATCACCTTACGCGTAGCATGTTATGCGTAAGAGAAATCTTATGTGTAGCGTTTATGCATAAGGTTCTACAAAGGGACTACGCGTATCCTGTGAAGGATATGCGTAAACAGTGACTTCTACGCATAAGGTCTACTCTTACGAGTAAGCCTTACACGCAAGGTTTTATATGCGCTTACGCGTAAGCTCTACGCATACGGTCCCCTATTCCTACGCGTAATATTTCTTACGCGTAAGTCAGGATCCTACGCTTAAGCTTGCGTTTACGCGTATATTACTCCTGTTTACGCATAAGCTACCATTTCTACGCCTAAGCCTTGATTAAACCTTCATTATGAATTGTTACGTGTGCAAACTTGTAAATAAATAAATCATGACGTCACGATACCAATAATGTCACTAATAAACTTAAACGTTTGATATGTTGTGAAAAATAAGTGATAACATAAACTTTAAAACTTAAAGTTAATTAACTCACGAAACATGTCACGACTTCATTAGACTATTGGACAAACAAGTGACTTTGGACTCGTAACAATCATTGACTCATCACATTCAATAATTAGACAATAAAACCCTCTTTTGACTAACATTATGTCTTTCGATATGTTGGTTCTTTTGGCTAAATGAGTTTCAGATCACGACATGGAAGCTCAAATGAATGTGGATGCACCAAACGTTCTCACCATTGCTGATATTTTCCCGCATGGCTATCCAATGAAGATTGGAAAGAACAATCTCAGAGTTGACTTTAAAACTCTCACCTGCTCGAAATCTTCTTGTCTCATTGCAGTGGAAATTCTGAAAAATCATCCCTATCAAAACATGCTCACCAACTCTGCCACTGTTCCGGAGATCTACATACAACAATTCTGGAATACAATGCAGATGATCAAAGGACAGAATGTTGTGACGGTGACACTCAATCACAAGCAACTCACCATCACTCCTGCAGACTTAAGGGTTGTCCTCCTCATTCCTGACATCATACCAATTGAATTCTCTGCTGCACCTACTGAAGAGACTGTTCTGCAATTTTTGATTGATATTGGGTATGACGAAGGTTCAGGGGTTATTAATAAGCATTCTCACGTGGATCTTAAAAACATTCCTCAGCCTTGGAGAACCCTCTATATCATCATCACAAAATCTGTTTCTGGTCGTGACAGCGGCTATGAGCATCCCAAGCTCGTGGAACTGCAAATCTTTTGGGCTCTGATCAACATGAAACACATCGAAGTTGAAGCTCTGATATGGGATGACATGATGACATTCCTCAAAAAGCTTGGCTCAAAGATTCCTTATATCAGATATACTAAACTGTTGATCCAAAGAGCACTTGGATACAACCCTGATATCCCCAAAAGAATCAATGACCCCGACAATCTTGACTTGTTGTCCGAACCCACTCTAACAGTCAGATTTAAGGAGTCAACTACCAAGAAACAAGGTGTTGTGTTGCCGGATCTCCTTCTCTCTGATGAAGTCAGACAGCTCTACTCTTATAAAAGATATATGGCAGATGTGAAAGAGAACAAAGTTGGCTTTCTTGATGAAAAATCTTCTGGTACGCCTACAAGAAAAACCAAAAGAGGAAGTGCAGGAAGTGCTGTAAGCACTGAGAGTCAGAGGAAGTTTCCCAAGAGAAATCCTCCACGCAAAAGGAAAGTTCCGTCTAAGGAAGCTGTTCCTATTCCTATTCCCAAGTCTGAACCGCAAAGAAAGCTAACGGACGAGGAATCTGAGGGTACTGAATCAGATGAAGAGATTACCTACTCTGAAACTGCAAAGGATGACACTCCATCAGTACCGAAACCTCCCAGTCCACCGGTAGATAAAGGAAAAGGAAAGACTCTAGTAGTTGAACAAGAAAAGAAGAATCAGATGAAAAGCCTCTGGAAACTGATTACAGGAGAAAGTTCAAATTCGTTAGACTCCAACACGTTGCGAAAGGATTTGCTAAGGATCAAATGGGTGGCCCTGGAGGGTCAAGTGGTGAAGTTCAACCTACACCAGATCCTGATGCAGTTAATCGACCCGATAAGAGAACTGGTGCCACCACTTTGGAGCAACAACAAAAGCGCGTGGAAGATTCTATTAAGTATGACATTGAAGAAGCAGAAACTGAAAAGTCCGAGAAAGATAAAGATGTTGATTATGATATGTTTCTTCTGGATAGTCCTACACGCTCAAAGAAGGAAACTTCTGAACCACCAAAGGACCCGGAGTCTCCTCACATCTCATCATCATCGGATTCATCTTCTCATTCCTCACCACCACCATCAAAAAGATCAACCAAATCAACATCCAAATCAGTGAAGAAGCCAACTGCATCTTGGATCTCTCAAGCTAAGACACGAATATGTCCAGAAGCTCACGAAAGATGATCTTCAAGGGAAAATGGACGAGATGATCAAAGGATACACTCACAAGTATCTTCTTAACATCGTTCCTGGAATTACAAAGGAGCTGTTCACCAAACAACTCTATCCGAATCTCTTACACCTGGCCAAACAGACTATGAAATAAACTCCAATGCATGTGAGCATCAATCCAGTTAATCCCATAATCTTCTCAGATGCTGAATTGGTTAACTGGCTGGTAGCTCAAATGTCGAAACGATCTGCAACATTTGCCTCCTACGAAGGTAAATTGTTTGAAGCATTGCTGGAATACCAACTAAAATTAGCATGCAGAGAAGAAGTTGAAAGGCCTAAGCGTCCAAGCGACGATGAAGATAAAGATCAGGATAAGAATGATGAGCATAAATGCTCGAAGAAGTCTGGTGAATCATCTTCTATGCAACCCCCACCCCAACGGACTCCAGCACAACAAAGGTCTCCTCCTCGCTCTTCTACTGAAAAACCTCAGGATTCTTCTGAGTTACCTCCCCAAACTCAGAAAACCGGTGATCACTTTGAGTATACGGGTGGTGACGATGAGGAATTCCATGAGCCCCAACAATAACCCGCCTCTCCCGATAAAGTTAAGAAACCAGAATCTTCATCTAGGCCTAAGAAAAAGAAGAAGAAGGCGCCTAAGGCTGACGTCGTATCATGGCTAGACGAAGATGACACAGAGGAATATGACTGGTTTTCTACACTTGTTAATTCTACTCCCTACCCACCTGAAGGTCAAGATCTGGAAGACGGTAGTACATTGGAGCATGCTAAGTTCTTGCAAGAAAAATTCCGTGTGAAAAAGATGACGAAATCCGAGTTGAAGCGAATCAAGAATGAAGCATTTCAATTGCTCAAGGACAACTCGGAAAGTGCTATTGAAGTTGAGTATCATCTTGATAATATAGCAACAGCTATGTCTAACAACATGGATTGGCTCAACCCAGAAGCAAACATCGACTTCACCAAACGGGACAACCCTCCATATTACACCGACTGGTCTAAACCTCTACCAACAATTGGCCAACCAGATCAGCCTAGGATTCCATTCCGATATTTCTTCAACAAAGACTTGGAATTTCTTCTACACGGTGGCGATGGTTGAAGGAAGTACGCTACATCTCTGACACTTCCATTACTGGCAGCCATATACTCTAACTGCATAGCCATCGAGGAAAGGGCTAACCACATGTTCTCCAACAATGTGGAAGTATATGACCGTGATGCACTGTATGAGATTCACCATTGGCCTGAACGCCGACGAATCTACTACAGAAGCTGCCAGGTTCAGAAGTCTCAACATGAAGTGTTCAGTACTAAAGCAATCGTGGCTATTAAACATGTTGATCTTTCGTCTAAATGGGACTACACTTTCCTCAAGAATATCGTGGTAAAAAGGCAAGACGAAAGCGATTATGCATTCTCTGAAGCGGACTTTGAGAATTTGTCTATCAACGACATTGAAGACATGTACCTTGCCAAAGTAGAGGGTCGCATGAGACAATTTTCAACTGAAGTACAACGTGAATTCATCAAGTCCTTGCTTATCTTCATCAGAAGCATAGTCATCAAAGAACGTGTAGAAGATCTCTAGCTTGCAGTTGAATCATATCAGACCCATGTCAACTTCACTCCACCTCAGCTAGATCTTCCCGACATCAACCAGCTTTCACAATGCACCCTCGTCAGCAAACCATTTGGCATCGTTTATCGCAGTGAACTTCAACGAAATTGCTTGATGGCATGTAGAGATCTTCACAAATTTGGGGATCACACATTGAAGAAGGTTAGGGATGGCTTGGCTTATCGGTTGAAGGCGATACATGAAGGCATTGGGTCTCCAAAGCGATGGAATTCTCATGACAGAAGGGATGTGAAGAGGATCATCACTATGATTGATGAAAGGTTGTATCGAAGGGATCAGTTCAGAACATTAGAGAGCTTTGTAGGTGGTCGTCCTAGGATTGCTCTCGCCGGCTATCAACGCCCTGTTCGCATTCCTGGCAAGCTTGATGGACTTCCTGGTACCCCTTGAACTGCTTCTATTTCATAATATTTTGGATGTATGATTAAATTATGATGATGGCTTGTGCACACATTTCAGTGTACAACCCGTACTTGTCAAGAAAGGACCCTGTGGTACGCTTCAGTGCCACAATCCTTACATAAGGAGCGAAAGCTTCTTACTTTTGAGTAAACCTTATCAAACCTTTCACTTTTCAAAGGTTTTACTCAAAAGAACAAGTACTTCCCCGTATGATTTTCAAAACCTCAACCGTCTATATCACTTGTCGAGGGGGAGTATTTGAGTTAAAAATTTGTTCACCAAAATGTTCTTTGTGTCACTCTTCCCACAACACTCAAAATGGTCAAACTTATTCTCAACTTTTCAAAAATAACATTTTATATGCCATTTTTGAGGGGGAGAAAATTATGTGATAAGAAATATGTTGTGTAAAATGCAAATGAATCTTTGTGCTGTAGACTTAACCAACGAATTGACGATACTTAACTGTTAGTAACTCGAAAAGACTTGTCCGGGACGGGTAATAATTTCAAGCTAGTTCGCTAGTGATGTAAACGTGTCTCGCAAAGGACTTGTCCGAATAGAATGTACCATTCGAGAAACTCTTGATAGACATGAACTCTGACGGGTTTGACAACCTTTCGAGGTTTGTCTACACCTTCAAGGTAATTATTAGAGCTAGTTGTCACCTAAAAGCTGACAATGTAACTCTTTAACTATGCAACGTAACCGTGTCTCACGGGGGATTGTCTATCTTGAGTTGATCAATTCAAAAGGTGCGCGCTCTTTCCTCACTGTGCAGATTTCTGTAAAAACTCTTAAGCACATGTGGAGGGGGAGTATTTATGCAAAATGTTTATCTCTCAATGTTGGAATCACTCCTAAACCTTAATTCAAGTGTTAGTTACTTATATGTAATAGGTAGTTTATTATGGCCTTTATGTTTGTTTAAGGTCAAGCTTATGTAGAAGGCCCATAAGCTTAGGCCCATGTCCAAAAAGGAAAAGGGAAGGAGTAGGAGTGTTGCCCTAGCTCCTTGCCTATAAATACTATGTATTAACCCTCACTTGAGGGTTGGTTGTTCAAGTTTTTCTTTCATTCACATCTTACTAGTAACCGTCCTTATCATAACGTGTATGTGTGTTTGGTTTACTTGTTCAATCGCCTTTATCTCTTTCTTGTAAGCTTGTGTTGTAAAACTAGTGAGCTAACAGTGGTATCAATCGCCTAACTAGTTGGGTGAATCGTTATTTCTTGAAGTGGGTTTTGGTCCTACGTGTAGAATAACAAGATACTTTGGTTCGCTTAAAAACTTGTTTTTTACACTTTTTAATCCAAGATTCTTGTACTTTCAACGTTTTAAGGTGTTAAAATACTTGTTTTTGGCAAAAAGTTTCAAACTTTATGCGTGGATCTAAGTTTTTAAGCTTGTTTTTGTTCGTGGGTGAAGTTCTACGCGTAACCCGTTTAGCTATTTTGGTTCATCAAGGTTCACACTTTTGTGTTCTTTTGGTACTATTAATGCTATTCCATAACAAAAATCTGGTTTAGAAACAAATTTGGGCATCTTCATTTTTACGAGTAAGATTACGCGTATCAAAACCCTAATCTTACGCGTAACTTTATCCGTGGTTTGATCTTCAGTTTCGTGGTTTACTCCGTGTTTTCTTGCTTGGATAAGCCTGAAAATACGTCGACTTTGGATATCTTTTGCACTGTGAAGTGTAAAAGATCACTTGGGATAAAACCCTAAACTTACGCATAAGCATAAAGCTTACACGTAGAAATCCTACGCATAAGATTCATCTAACGCCTAAGCCAAGTCTTACGCATAAGGTAATCCTACGCATAAGTTTCTACGCCTAACTTTGTGTCTACGCATAACTTTAGAGTCTTTTCCATACTTACGCGTAAGCTAAATTCTACGTGTAACTAGTGATTGTTACGCGTAACTTTGGTATTTTTACGCATAAGTGCTACTTGGATTATTGTGATTTCTACGCCTAAGGACACCTCAACAACTAAGGTTCATTCGACTATAAAGATCCATTTTTACCAACACAAGTTTTCAACATGTCACAACCACCATACTCTAACTATTTCCCTTACACTTATTCTCAACGACAACAACAACTAAGTCCACAACATCAACAATGGAATCAACAACAAGCAATTTATCAACAACAATTTAATCAACAACATACTCCACAACTTGGAGCAATTCCTCTACCACAAATGGTTCAAACACCGCCAAGTCTTCAAGTTCAACCCTACACAAATGACTTCAATCAACATCCATCAAGGAACACTATGAAGGAACCCACTTGGTTTGCAAAGATGTGTGAAGCTTTAAGCAGCCAACAATCAATTCACGAGGCTGGATCACTTGATAGACCTCCAATGCTCATTCCAGGAAACTACGATCAATGGGTGATAAGGTTCTTTAGGTTTTGTGATCTGAAGAAGCCATATGGAAAGTTCTTAAAGAAGGTTATCTTGGAAGGTCCATTTGAGATGCCTACTGTCATTGTACCCGGAGATCCAAATGCTATTCCACCAAGAGATGAACAAACGAACAGTGCTAATGTTGTAGACTTGAATCCTCAAGAACTTCTACACTATGAGGCAGATGAGCTTGCAATGGAATATATCCTCTTAGGATTACCAAACCCAATTCTTCGTAGTGTTGACGCTCAAAAGACTGCAAAGAAAATGTGGGATCATATTCATCTTCCTATGGAAGGATCTGCACTCAATCAGGAGGATTTGGAATCCAAAATTTACTTGGCTTATGAACACTTCATGATTGAACCTGGAGAGACACTAGAGTCCTATCATCATCGATTTTCAGACATCATCAATGATTTGGATAAACACAACATCATCATGCCAAGAATTGCAGTGAATACTAAGTTCCTGAGTAGTCTTGGTCCTGAATGGGAGAAGTATGTCATTTTTCTCCGTTAAGCGAAAAACATGCATCAGTCTACATATGGATTATTGTACGATTACTTGAAGCCTCATGAAAAGGAAGTTGATAGGGAAAGGATTCTCCGTGCTCAAATTGCTTCAACAAATAATTCGGAAAATCAACAACTTGCCTTGTATGCTCAAAACAGTTATCCTCCTCAACAAGCAACTCAACCAACTGCCTCAGTCACATCAAACGATCAATCACAGCAACCTCAACAAAATCAATTGGTTCCTTACAACAACAACAATAATCAAGCACTTCATAGTCAAACTAATGAGGAATCCGATCCGTTCGAAGCATTGCAACAGGGATTTGTTATGATTGCTAATGCTTTTAGCCGTTATACCAACAAATCCAACAATCGTATTCGTTTCTCATCTAACACACGAAATCAGGCTGTTGTAAACAATGGACGAGTTGAAGTTCAGAATCGTGGTTATGGTCGTCAGATGGGCGGTGGTCAAGGGTTTAATGCTGTGGGTCGGAATAACAACAGAGCTCATGTGGTGGAACAGGGAAATGCTCAGAATGGGTTGAATGGTCTTTGATGCTACAACTGCAATGAGAAGGGACACCTGGCTAATGCATGCCCAAAGCCAAGGACTAAGGGCAGTGCTTATTTCAAAGAGGCTCTTCTTTTGGCTCTTAAGGATGAAGCTGGTGGATCTCTCACAGACAAAGAACAGAGTTTTATGGCAAATGCAGACTCAGATGATGATATGGAGGACTTGCAGGCCAATGCAGCAGTTATGTTGATGGCTAATATGCATGAGTTACACATGAGTGACACAGGCCCAGTGTATGACACTGATGGCTTGTCTCAGGTACTCAAACAAACCATATTTATCTCTGATCTAATATCTCCGCCAACATCTGAATCCGGCAAGGCTCAGAATGTTCAAAATGAGTCATTTACATCTCATTCCGATGATTTTCAAATAGACCCTGTAGTTACATTTGACGATCAAGATGACCTTATGGTTTCCTTTGATAATCAAATTGACTCCGTGGTCATACTTGAGGATCTAAATAATGATCATGTTGTGACTTTTGTTGAACAAGCCGAACTTTTTCCTCATCCAGATCTTGCTCTCTTACTTAAAGACCAGCAATCCCAAATTGAAGAATGTTGTGCATTAAATAAGGACTTAAAAAGTAAAAATGCACTGTTAACCAAGGATTTTGAATGTTTAAAAAAGCAACTCAACTTTTTCAAAACTCAAGAAAAACGTGAAAAAGGTTTTGAAGCAGCCTTTACTAAATCTCATCAAAACGAAAAATATTTAGAGAGACAGATGCGTGATCTAGCCGCTTCGAAGAATGCTTTGTTGACTGAGATAGAACAACTGAAACATGAACATAAAAAGCAAATTAACGCTCTCACCTTGGAAAATCAAAAAGCTAAGGTTGAGTTGTTAAATTGTCAAAAACAGTTCTCTGCATATAAAAAGCATTCCACGAAACGAATAGATGATCATCTTGAAGAAATTATCGGCTTGCAAAACAAACTTAAAGAGTTTAAAACTGTTGTTTATAAACATGGTGAGTCGGTCACAGCTATTGAAAAGTTTACTTTAAATCCTAATCCAAATGGATATGGACCAAATCTTGCTGATTACAAACCTAAGCTTTCAACCAAAGCATTCAAACCAAATCCTAAAGTTTCCAGTGCAGAATATAAAATTGATAATTCTGTTATGAGTGTTGTTGAATATCATCGTCAAGAGGAATTAGATGCAGAAGACGAGAGTCGATCAAAATTAAAAACTGTTGTTTACAACAAACCTTTTAATTATTCAAAACCGGTGACTTTTGTCACACCAACGGATTCTTCTAACACACCAAGGGTAATCATCAAAACACCTGAGTCTTCTAATGTTAATCCCCAACCAGATTATGCACAAATTTATGGTCCTTTACCTTCCATCAGTGAAGTAAACTCAAAACCTGAAAATCGCAAAATTCTCAGATATTTTGACATTTTCATGGCTGACCTCAAAACTTTACAACATGAGATAGAATATCATTCTGAAATCAAAGTTCAACATTTTCAATCGCCTCTGGCGCGAGAACAAAGAGACATTTTTCAGAAAAATCTTTTACCAAATGTTAAGAATTTGAAAAATTATGCATTGTCTTGGGAACGGGACTTTCATAAGGAACTTGGAGTAATGAAGGTCGTTTTCGAGAAAACAGAAACATCTATTTCTAATACTAAACGTAAAAAGAAAATGTTGAGAAAAGATGTTGATCGACTCTTGAAAGATGTTATCTGTGCTGATATCCATAATGTTGTGTTATTCAATTCTTTGCCACATGCATCTGATTATATCTCTGCTGATAATGTTGACTCTGTGGTAACCATTGAAAATACTGATAATGTGCTTCAGATCGAGTCTTTAAATGCTGAAAACAAACGATTACTTAACGAACTTTACAATGCAAAACGTCGTCTTAATTGGTGTGAAAAAGATATTCATAATCAACAACTTGGTTTTCAAAAGAAAATCGCTCAGTTGCGTGCAAAATCTTCTGATCCTAAAATTGAGCAACTGGATGATCAAAACGTGTCTTTGAAAAGTCAAATCTCAAAATATGAACAAGAACTTGTAAAAGTTAAACAGGAATATGGTGTCATATTTGATTTACTCAATAAGACTCGTCATGAAGCATCAAACGAACTTGATCACTATCTTGCTCACACTAGAGAAGTCATGAATTTTGCTGGTAATATTCGTTCTGAAAATCAAGATTTGATTCACACTATCTCTAAGTTAAGAGAAATGTTAGGAAAGTATGAACAACTTCCGCCAACCATCATTAAGAGATTAGCACCAGTAACACTTAGTAATCGTGAACCTAGAATCCCTACTGCCAAATCACAAGTTGCTAACGTGCTTACTGAAACAGGAATAGTTGCGTCTTTTCCAAACGTCCGCACTTCACAGCCTAGTAGCACTCAATCGAAGAATAGGAAGTTGCGACCTAAGAAAAGATCAATAAGGAATGCTAAAGTAGAAGAACACCCTTGGACTATGAATAAGACTCACGTTGCTTCCACTATAGATATTGCGTCTGGCAAATGTAATAGAAATAGTGATGTAACGAATGCTAAATCTTTAAGTACTTTTGATATTCAGTCTGATGCACCTTGTGTTATTTGTCGTAAAAGTATGAATTCTGATTGTCATGACAAATGTGTTGCTAAAGCTATAATCTCTCGTTTACGGAATCCTAAGAATCGGAATACCTCTAGGCCCAATAATCATTCTAAGTCTGTGCTTGGTAGACCGCCTTCTTTAGATTCTAAGGCATGCATTGCTGTCCCTGTAGCTCCAGTTTCACCTCCTAAGAATGTAGTACCACCCAGTGCATTCACAATGACAAAAGCAACTAGTAGTTATAGATGGCAGAAATGGATATATAACACACTCGGATTTAAATGGATGCCTAAAGTTATTAATGTGTGTATGTCTACTATCACTGCTCTAGAACCCCCTAACATTTCGGGTTCCACATCTACTTCTATTCCATCTGTGTCGTTTGTGTGTACTGCAGGTGATACAGATCATTCTCTGGATTCTTGATAGCGGATGTTCCCGAAACATGACAGGCAACCTTAAACTGTTATCAAACTTTATTGCAAAGTTCATTGGCGCTGTCAAATTCGGGAATGATCACTTCGCAGCTATCATGGGCTACGGAGACTATATCAATGGGAACATCGAAATCAGCAGGGTTTACTATGTGGAAGGCCTTGGTCACAATCTGTTTTCAGTAGGTCAGTTTTGTGATGGAGATTTGGAGGTTGCTTTCTGGGAGAAAACTTGTTTCATTCGTGATCTACAAGGAAATGATCTTATGTCTGGCTTACGTAACTCAAGTCTTTACACTATCTCTATGCAAGACATGGTTGCTTCATCTCCCATCTGCTTACTTTCTAAGGCAACATCAACAAAATCCTGGCTATGGCACCGTCGTCTCTCACATCTAAACTTTCAAACCATCACCAACCTTGCTCGACACAAACTAGTTGAAGGTCTCCCATGATTCCGGTATTCAAAAGATCACCTTTGCTCAGCCTGTGAACAAGGGAAAAGCACTCGTGCTCATTTTCCTTCAAAGGTGGAACACAGCTCTCAGCATGTGCTTCATCTTCTTCACATGGATTTATGTGGCCCGATGCGCGTGCAAACGATCAATGGAAAACGCTACATCTTAGTAATTGTTGATGACTACTCACGCTGGACTTGGGTCTACTTTCTTCAAAGTAAAGACCAAGCTCCAAAGATGATCATCACCTTTCTCACAAAAATACAGGTTCAGCTCCGCAACACCGTCAGACTAATCAGAACAGACAAAGGAACTGAATTTGTTAACCAAACCCTTCGTGAATTTTATGAGAAAGTGGGAATTCACCATCAAACATCTATTGCACGTACACCTGAACAAAACGGAGTCGTTGAAAGACGAAACCGAACGTTAGTGGAAGCTGCAAGAACAATGTTAATCAATGCTAAACTTCCAGATTACTTGTGGGCAGAAGCTGTATCTACTGCATGCTATACTCAAAAACATTCTATGATCACAAAACGCCACAACAAAACACCTTTCGAGCTTGTCCACAACCATAAACCGAATCTCAAACACTTTCATGTATTTGGATCCCTTTGCTATCCAAATAATGATCGTGATGATTTTGGAAAGCTCAAAGCCAAAGCTGACATTAGAGTATTTATTGGATATTGTGAGAATTCTAAAGGTTACTGAATCTGGAATCGTCGTACAAAACAGGTGATGGAAACGATTCATGCTCATTTTGATGAACTTACGGAAATGGCTTCTGAGTATAACAGCTTAGAACCCAGTCACAACCGCTTAAACTTCCCTCAACCCCCATCATCAGCCGAACAAAGCCCCCGACTCACTCGTCAACAAATGGAAAGGTTATTTGCTCCGCTGTTCAGTGACGATATTGATGAACGTGCTCCAGGTGTATTGATTGGTGCCAAACCGTCAAGTTATCTCACGCAAGCTAGCCACTTGTGAATGGCTAACCGTAAGAAACTTAAAACAGTTCAGACACCAATGCTGTCACACCCCCAAAATATCGCAGCGGAACGATAGTGTCATTGGGGTATGACGTCATAGCACAAAGTATGGATACAGAAAACGACCTCTATAATGAGACGTTTTGAAAAGTTTACCATTCGATAAATAAGTTAAAGTTTACACAACAAGAAATCCCAAAGTTTGATAATACACAAAGAGTTTACAAAACATGTCGAATGGTAATTGTTAAAAGCACAAGACTCCAATGTATGCCATGCGACCCAAAAGCTCCATGAAATGCTATCACCTTAAGACCTGAGATAAACATGCTAAAAAGTGTCAACACAATGGTTGGTGAGTTCATAAGTTTGTTGAAAATGATTTGAAAAAGTCTATAAGAAATGTTGATGCAGCAAAGGCCTTGTAAATCCACTCAGTTCCAAGTTCCGCCCATACAAAACTTGCCACCTGTGTGTTTACAATCCATTGCCAAAATATGGAATTGTCAATCTTGTTTGTAAGTAGGACATAGGTGCATACGATATATACATGAACTTAATGCAAAGAATCACAGCCAACTGAACCTCTTGACGAGTCTAACTTGTTTGTTGTGTTGCATTGAATAACAGATTATATTCACCCCAGGTCGCGTCATCAAGGACACAAGGGTGGGGGCGTCAGCCCGATAGTACTACCAATACCTCTCTGCCGGCTCCCGCAGGAGTTAACCAGTTGCTAAAGTATGTATGTTGAAGCATAATTGAAAACAAGTTTAGCACATTAGGGCACATATCGCAATAAACCACACCTAATGTCCAAAGTGTATAAGAAGTATAGTGCAACACAATTGTATAAATGGTTTGAGTATTCGCAAGAGTGAAACAAGTGTTTAAGCATGTATCTCCCCCAAATAGTTTGTAAGAATTTAAACGAGTAAAAGCGGGGTATGAATTCACAGTAGTATGTCAAAGTTTAGAATATTTGTGAAAGTAAATGAAAATAGTTTGAGCATGTATCTCCCCCAAAAGTAATTGAAAATGTATAAAAGTAGGGGCTATGAAACTCACCTGGTATGATTGATATGCTAACAAAATGAAGCGTACGAAAATGAGGCTCGGAAACTATCCGCGACCTAAAATGAATGTTATGACTTGAGTTATGATATGTTGTCGTGAATGCATGATTTGAAAACGTATCACCCAATATGCTACTTGAAAACTAGTTATATAAAAATATTGTTACTTGAATGTGTGACGGTTTCATGTCGAAAATAAATACTTTTGAGCTAATGGTAAAAATATAGTTAAAACTATGTAACGGTTTTAGTAATTGACAAATCGGTTTACATCGGACTTCACGTAATGTATACATAGGAAAACTAACTCGTTTTTAAGGTCCGTTTCCCCCGAAACGTCCGTTTAGGCTCTCAAAAACCTTGATTAAAATCCTGACAGCTTACTAAAGCTGTGAATAGTGTTTTCAGCACGTTTTTGACCCAAAGTTCGGTTAACCATAACTCACTCGTTTTAAGTCCGTTTTTCAAGTTCTTTATATCCACGCGAAGGTAATGAAGAGTACTAATATATTTTTAAACTTCGGAGACTTCACAGAAATTTTAAGGCCACTGTTTGGGTCAGTTAAAATTCGGACTGCATGAACATTTTCCGGAAAATTGTAGTTTTTAAATCGTAACTTGGAAACCACGTGTATTTTTCGTTATAACTCCGTTTTAGTCCGTTCAAAAGGCCACGTTCATAACTAAAAATCTATTTTCTAAAACTTTAATAAAACTTATAAAAATAACTAACTTTTCGGAAAAATTATAAATTTCGGCGGCGCTTCCGCGCCCATTTGAAAATTACCATTTTTCTCTAATCATTTTAACTCAAACAACACCACAATATCCCTTGAACTACACTTCACCAATCCTACTAGTAAAACAACCTCATTTGATCATAACCAAAATAAATATTCATTGTGAGGCTAAAAATATATATACAAACTTAAATAAACATATATAAAATTTATGTAACCATTTCCTCTAAAAACCACAACTAGACTTTGATGATCCATTTTTCAAACTTATCATTTTTATAAACTTCTAACTAGTACATACTTGTTATAAAAATTAATAGGACACATATGGGTGATAACATTTGATAAACATGAATAAAAACTACAACTTGAGCAAATATGATCATATGGACTTCATGAAATGTATGAAAAATATATATGAAAAAGTAAGAGATGAAGTTTTAGGCTTACAAGTTACTTGATGAGGTTTAGTGAACCAAGGATTTATCCTAAACACCATAGGTTTTTATTTCAAAACCTAAACAAAGAGTGTTACTAGATTGTGTAGAACTCGATTAGAAAATTTTTTGATGATCCCCTCTTGAGCTCCTATGGTGGCCGGATATTAGAGGGAAGAAGAAGAAAGGAGAGAACTTGATCTAACACTTTGAATAATTGAAGTGAATGTGTGTAAAAGTCTTTGGAGTGTAAACTAATATAAGTAGAAAATATCTAGCAAATCTATTTGGTGAATCTTGTAATTAATACTACATATACATATACATTTATTATTTATTATGTTTATAAATGTGTAAGTGTTAGTGAATGTAAAGTTACTTGAAAGTAAGTAGTAGCTTGTAGTATTGTTGAGTAATATTAGTAAGTTGTATACACATTTGAATATTTAAGGTAGCGTTAGATAAAATAAATTTCACGGGTCAAGATAAAATATATTTAGGTCATAAAAATTATAAAAATACATTTCTTGCAAAACTTGAGTGAAATAATAATAATCGTGTAGTTTTTAAGAAACCGTCGTAATAATATAAATTTAACAATTTATACCAAATAAATTTTAAAACACTGGGTAGACTCATTTTATTATTTTTATAATCTTAATATGAGTATTAAAATATATTGGAATAATTTTTGGAAGTATTGAGTCAATTGTTCAAAAATAATGTTTACGCGATAACGTTTAATGAAAAATGTAAAACCATGCACGAACCGTTATGAAATGATGAACATGGAGTATGAGGAATGACCGGAATTTGAGAATTGTGACATTCTTCCCCTGATAGAAGAATCGCGTCCTCGCGATTCAATCGATGATACTTAAAGTTCTACCCTTAGGTTTAGAGAAATCAGAATGTATGGTCAAAGTGTTTATGCCAAAACTTACGCGTCTAGGTTTCTTATCTAAAGAGACTCACTGAATCTGAATAACACGGTGGATCACTTAATGGTCTAGGAAAAACGTACCAGTTACGCATTGCGGGCTTCCTCGGTCCCTATATAGAATGCTCGACCTCGAGGTGGACTGATATTGAGTACAGGGTTTGGGTTATTTCCTTCAATTGCCACAGCTAGAGGAGCTTGCATCGGTGGCTTATTCAACTGAGGACAATTTTTCCGGATGTGATTCGGGCTGTTACATTCAAAGCAAGTCCTTTGATTATTCCTTTTACACTGCTCCTTAAAATGGCCGTATCGATTGCAATTTGTACACAAGCGGCAGGGCTTGGTCTTCGGGTGATGATAAGCACATTTAGCACATTTGGGATGTGTACCCGCATACTCTCTTTGTTCAGTACCAGTTGCCACAAAAACTCTTGCCCTTTTGTTGTCTGCTACCACGTCCATCTACTTATTTGACCCACTCGCTTCCTTCCTCTTGTCACTGCTCTTCAACGTACCATTTCTAACCATCTCGTTTGTCAGGGTTCCTGCCCTCAGTATCGCACTTTGTATTGTAGACGGCTCAGTTGTTTTCACAGTTCCACGGATTTCGGGGACAAGACCATATATGTACCTCGAGATTCTCTTGGATTCAGGGGTAACCATATGAGGAACTAGTCTGGCTAATTCATGGAATCGATCGGTGTAGGCTGCGTGACCAGCCCCTATCATGGAGTGGTGATAAAATTCATCCTCTAGTTTCTGCATTTCATTGTCCGGGCAGTACTCCTCTTTCAATAACGCCTTAAATTCGTCCCATGTCATGCCTATAGCTGCTTCTCTGCCCCTAGCCTGTAGCTGTGTGTTCCACCATGTCAATGCCTTTCCTGATAACAAGCAACCAGCATACTTCACTCTCTGATGTGTTGCACAATTGCTGATGTCGATCACTGCCTCTGTCTTTTCTACCCATCGAGTATACGCCAAAGCACCTCCTATACCATCAAACTCCACAGGTTTGCATGCCGAAAATTCCTTATATGTGCATCCAATTCTGTTGTTGTTGTTGTTAGTGTTGTTGTTGTTGTTACTGCCAGCTACATTGTTGGTGTCGCCATTCCCGTTCCCGTGGTTTCCCGAGTTATTCATATGATTTCCAACTTGTGTGACAATAGTGGGAAGCAAGATTTGAAGTTGTTGAGCGATGATGGCGGCAAAGTCAGGGTTTCCGCCAGCGTTGTTGTCATTGTTACCCATGTCGCTACCACCTCCTCTACCTCCACGCTCACCTGTCATTCCACCCCTTGGTACCGCACCACCTCGGCCAGTACTGCGTGTTACTCTCTTTGGTGCCATTATCTCTGCAAGGGAAAGAACCGTTGAATTCCCAATGTCTATACTTAACGTCCTCCAACATAATACCACGCCACAAATTGGTTCCTAAGGTGTCCACACCGATCTACGTATGCGTGGTCGCATATGTCCACGTGAGTTGTGACGCATTTATAATTATGTTGGCCACCATAATTATAATTGCCTCATTTCACACGTGTACATACCACCAAGCATACATGTCCCGGCGATTGGTGTTACTTAAATAGGTAGCCAGTCTATCATCCGATTCTAAACAGTGGAGAAGGAAATTGGGGTAGGTATCTAGGAAGAGTCGCACTTGGTGTATAGGAAATTCCGTTAGGTGCTAAAGTCACGATGAGGTTTAGTCGCCAGCAGTTCCCAAAGTATCCTCAAGAGAACTCCCATCCTCGGGCAAAATCATCAAACCTATCCAGCTTTATAGTAACACTTATTTAGCTCGATCTCGCATCTCATCAAACAAGAACTGTCACATCTTAGCCTACTATCTGACCGAT
>BPTQ01000006.1:282041621-282051696 GCA_019973895.1 Chrysanthemum seticuspe | reverse complement strand
CACTATCGCAAATAAATTATTAAAAATAGAAAAATTAAGAGAAATTAAACGTAAATTCGGGGACATCAAATATCTGAAAAAGACATCAACATTATTTAGTTTAGAGACATAGGCAAGTTTAGAAGAGCTAGTGATGTGCAGACTAATAAGAGCGTGCCGAGCAACCCTGAATTGCTGGACCCCTTTGTGATATGAGAGGACCTGAAGTAACGTAAACAGTGTTAAGAGTTTAAGGCCAGTAAGGAGTATGAGGTACAAGTAGTAAAGTATTGCCAAGCACGTACCAAAATGTAAAAAGTAATTTGCAATAGCGCATTTGTAATAAAAACTTGTTAACTGAGTTATGAAGGTTTTTAATAAGGTTATATAAAATTATGAGTATAATTCTAATATTTTTATTATTTTACTCAGATGGGTCACAAAATTTTAAATAAACCATATTTAACAATTTAAATATAATAATGCTGCCAAAGAATTTTTGATGTGCTAATAATAATAAAGTGAGTTCAAAACGTTCTTTACATAAAAATATTAAAAATACTGGATTTATATAAAATAGAACTGGGCACTTTAAATAAAATAGATTGCGATGGAATTTATAAGTTTACACATATGTTGAATGATTATAATGAGTTGTTATGATGTTCGATGATGAATGAAAGTTCATTGAAATGTAAGTGATTGTGAATGTGTAAATATTTGTATTATTTATTATTTACAACTGGGTAGACTCATTTTATTATTTTTATAATCTTAATATGAGTATTAAAATATATTGGAATAATTTTTGGAAGTATTGAGTCAATTGTTCAAAAATAATGTTTACGCGATAACGTTTAATGAAAAATGTAAAACCATGCACGAACCGTTATGAAATGATGAACATGGAGTATGAGGAATGACCGGAATTTGAGAATTGTGACAAATGCAATGAAGTCCAGGAGAGTATAGTGTTTCCCCAGGTCGTTAAGTCCCAACGAGCCGTGCGAGAATAATCAGACGTGTAGTGATCGAGAAGATTTGAACGGATACAGAGATTTGATTTATTACAACTACAGAAAAAGTCTATAAACTACAGGGGCTTAAATGCAAATTAAAGAGAATTAAAAAGATAAAAATTATTAAATAAACGCTATCACTATTTGCAAAACGATGTTTTTGTTTTTATGTTTTATAAAACTTAAATTAAAAAACTACGCGACGTACAAAACAAAATGTGAAACTGAAACAATATTAATCCTAAAAATATGAAAATTATATTTTTACAATCCTAATGATAAAAGAAAATTTTTAGAAAAAGAAAATTATTTTTATAACTATTAAATTAATTATTATTAATTAAAAACTAATTTTAACTATTTAATAATAACCTAAAATACAAGAAAATAGGAAATAAAGCTAGAAAAATAAAATTATGACTTGGAAAAATCTAAAATAACAAAAGAGAATTTTCAAAACTATTTTTATATTTTTCTGATTATTTTTCTATTTTTTTATGAATTTTAAACTATTTAAAACTAATTAAATTACTAAAAATTACAAAATAAACTATGAAAAATCTGGAAAAATAATTTTTTTACTTTTTATATTTATCTTAACCTAAGAAAAATGAAAAATTATTTTTTTGAACTTTTTCTGAATTAATTGTATTAAATGCTAATTAAAAATGCTTAAAAACTAATTTAAATCAAGAAAAATACCAAACTGACCTATAAAAATCTGAAAAATTCAAGATAAGCTTAAAATAATGTACTGAATCTAGGAAAAATGGAAAAACAGTAGGTTGTGTACAAGAATATGGGACTGCTAGGCAAGTGCTTATAAATAAGCAATTGAAATAAGCCAAATGAAAACCAATAAGCACCAACTGTTAACAGAAGCTCTAATATACTATAAGAACCAAAATTCAACTTAAAACAACAAACCTAAACCACTGAAATACAAATTACAAAGATTTGGCTTATTTGAGTATAAGTGCAAAAACAGTTTTGAGGAGCTCAGTTGCAGCCAAAGAATAAGCACTCAAATAAGCTAGACATCAAAAACCAAATATGGAGACCTAAACTAGACCTGGTCAAGAGTTTATGAGCCAAAGACCAGACCAAGGTGAGCTAGGTTGAGCCCTGTGCAGGCCTGCACAAAACTGAGAAAAACTCAGTTTATGCTGAGTTTTGTGAACAGGGCAATTAGGCCCTGTTTGACAAGCTAGTTTGGAGCTTTTAAAAAATTTGTAAAAATCTACAAAAATAGTGATAACAAAATAGACCAGTTGAACTTTTAACACCCAAAGTTTCACTTGATTTAACCTAGAAATGAGCTCATGAAAAATCCCCCTAGTTGGGTGAAAAGTGGATTTTTCAAGTTTGACTTATGAAGCAGTTGAGAAAAGTTTGACTAATGTGAACTTTGATTCCAATTTTATGACTGATTATGAAGTATATAGATGAAATGGAACTACTGCACCCTATGTCTATGATTTTTAAACACAAAACAAGAGATTGCTTTCCAAAAATTCCAACAGAGAAGCGGTTGAGACAGATTAAGTTGATTTTGACTTTTATGAGTTGCAGGCACAAGATTATGACTACAATGAGTACAATAGAGTTAAACAAGCATGAACCAACAAGAAGCTGTCACTGAATACACCTCAAGGACAGTTAAACCAATAGAGCCAAACACCCTTGTATCTACTGATTTGCAAAGTAAAACTGAACTAAAGACTGAATTAATTAAGACTATTGATCAAACCAAGTTTAAATAACCTAAATACTACTTAATGAACAGATTAGAACTACTTGAGACTACAAACACAGATTATGCCATATGACTTGAAAATGACTTACACATGTCCTTAACCACAATGGCTTGCCACTGCACCAATGAACAACTGACCTATTCCAACCCCTAACCTAACTCTGATTTAACCCAATTCCAACTCTGCATCACCCATTTTCATTTCCTGCTCAATTTTTGCTCAAAGTTGACTTTTGTTGACCAATACTCAAAGTTGCATGAAATTTAAATGTGAGCTTATAGAAAGCTTTAATAAGCTTGTAGAAGCTTGTTTGAGCTTAAAATTAAGCTAGTAAGAGATTGTGCATAAGACTTGGAAAATGAAAATTTCAACAGATTCACAAAAATATGAAATTGTAACAATAACTTGAATTGAGACTTAAAAAGAGTTGCAGTACATTTAAACACTCTAATTTGATACAACCAAACTGAAATTACCACTAAGATTATATTTAAGACTTTTGAATGTAAAAAACGACATACATTTAAGAAAATAAACTAACTACTGCCTTTCTTCTCTGTCTTCCTCCTTTTTATATACCCAAACTGTCTTATCTCTCTCCTCTGAGCATATCCCAACAGTTATCATAGCCATTGAATGGCTAGAAGTCATCTTGGCCTTTGGATCATTTTGGCGGGAAACAAGTTTTTGACCTGTTGGCTCTGAAACTAGCTGCTAGGGGGGGTGGCATTTATTGTAGAGGGTTGTGATGATGAGGGGGTGGTTTAAGGTGATAAGGTCTGAGGAAGGAGGTGACTGGTGAGGGCACAGGCAAGTGGTGTGGGGAAGACAGGTGGTGGGAGGGAAAAGTGGTTTTTTGACTGAGTTTGACCAAGGGTTCAAAAAAAGGTTTTGACAGGGGGTCAAATGGGGTATAATGGAAGAGGTCTAATTCAATTTGACAAGGCTTGGCTTAGGTAATGACAAGGACTTGTTTTGTAATTCTGAAATCTTGAAGGGCCATTCCTGCCATTTTATCAAAGTTGTCACAAGGACCAAAACTGACAAGTTTCAATAGTACAAGGACTAGTTTTGACAATTTCAAATTTCCAGGGACCAAACTTGACATTTTTTGAAAGTTCAGGGACCTTTTCTGCCATTTGACAAAAGATTTATTCAAGGACCATTTTTGACAACTTAGAATATTTCAGGGACCTTGAATAACATTTTTCTTTATTTTGTTTTACCAGGGACTGTTTTTGACAACTTTTGAAACTTGGGGACTAAAACTGCCAATTATGCAAACTTGATACGTTTTTCACCAGATTTTGATATTTTTGCATTTAAAACACATAAAACACTTATTTGTGATAATTTTATCATTTTGATGCATTTCTGAGTGTTTTCAGATGTTTTTGCAGTTTAATTGGTACAAAAATGATGAGTATTTAGACACTCATCAATCTCCCACACTAAGATATTGCTAGTCCCTAGCAATGTTTTAAGAAAAATTAATGGATTTTATCTCTTTACCAAAAGCCATTACTTCTGGATTAGCCAAATGTTTCAGTTCAAGTAAGAACCTTGGTACACCGATAACCAAATGATTTTGAGCAAACCATCAGCTTTCAATGGATTTGATTTGTCTTTACCAGAAGCCGTTTGCTTCTGGACTAGCCAACTCTTAGATAAATTATCAATATTATCTTTGGTGAGCTGATTACCAATTATGGTTTTTCCACTGCCTTTACCACAAGCCATAAACTTGCGGGCTAGCCAACTCTTCACTTTTAAGGATATGGTGAGCTGAATACCATACAATTTTGGGCAAATTGCAAACCGTCAACGGATTTGAGATATCTTTACCAAGAGCCGTTTGCTCCTGGATTAGCCAATCCTTTTGTTTATTAGACAAGGTGGACTGATAACCATAAGTTGAGTAAGTGCAAAACACTTACTCCAAAAAAATTTTGGCCAAAAATGGGGGAATTAGGTGGTATAATTACATGATAAAATTCGTGAGAATTCCCCCCCACACTAGAAATGAATATTGCCCTCAATATTCAAAGTACCGGCGGTTATGCCGAAACATAGAACGTAAAAGGGAAATACTACGGCCATTATTTAGCAAGGATTTTTTTTTTTTTTTTTTTTTTTTTTTTTTTACTTGAAACTTTTATATATACACAACATGTGGGGCAACTCCCCCACACTAGGGTGGTACACACGGGTGAAAACCCATGTTTAGCTACTGTTTTTGATTACCGAGTCGCTAGCTTGACTCGACCCCGAATTCATTTGTTCATGGGGAAAGTAACGTGGAAAACCAATCTCAATCGGACTTTCGTTCACAATGTTAACAAACATATGAACATCAGAAAGTTCCACACCGACGAGACATAACCGCGGTATTGTTAATAGTAGAAACTATAAGGGATGATACCGGGGTCAAAGATGGTGTCCTCATTCCCGAAAGAGAAAAGGGAAAGAGCAACCACACCATCTGTGATGAATGGAATAAAGATATGCATGAGAATGCAAGTCCATTCCTCCTCAGAAAGAAGCAAATCACCATTTTTGACACTTTTAAGCTTAAACTTGAAGCTTATATGGTGATTGTCAATAAGATGTCCGGGAGGGAGGGTGGGAAACGGTTCTTCAATCAACAGATTTTCTAGAAAAAGGATGTCCCCCTCCGAATCAAAGTAAGTATTATCAATTCCTGTTGGAATTGACTCATCACTAAGAAAGGCATCGACTTCATTCCAAAAGTTGTCATCTTCCTCATCAGGAGTGAGAGAAGGGATGGAAGAGTCGGGAATAATAAGACTAGGAGATGATGGATCATTTTTGAGCAATTCTTCAATAGGAAGAATGTCTCCCATTGGATCACAAACATCATCATCCAATTCAGATGAAACTGAAGAGAGTTTGGTTTCATCCACAGAGTTGACAAACTCAATACGATAAACTGATTTCGAAGGTGGGACAAGTGGTGTGCTCTGAGAGCTAGCAACTTCCACCACTTCCGATGAAGTCTCCGATTCTAGATCATCATCATCAAGAATACTCTTGACTTCCCTGGTACAGCTTTCAAACCATTTGTTTGAACCAGGGTTGATTTTCAAAGCTTTTAGCTTAGCACGTTTTTGAAAACTCCTCTTAACCGTGAAATTTGAAAGTGTTGCATTGAATCTTTCAGATTTTGGATCAATTGTGGCAACACTCTGTTTGGACAGAGGTTTGGAGTTCTGGTTGATATTCAATGTGAGCTCTTCGTTGTCAACTCGTATGGTCAACTCTTCAGCAAACACATCAATCAGAGCACGACTCGTTCTCAAGAAAGCTCTCCCTAAGATGAGGGGAACTCTAGGATCTACATCGAAGTCTACTACAATAAAGTCAGTAGGAAAGTGAAACTTTCCCACTTTCATCACGACATCCTCGGCTATCCCAAGTGGACGAGTTATGGTACGGTCCGCTAGCTCGAGTGTCATACAAGTGGATGAAAGTTTAGGAAGAGACAATTTCTTCCATACTGAGAGTGGCATGAGGTTAATGCTAGCGCCAAGATCGGCCAAGGCAGAGCATTGAACCATCCCCAAGAAATCACATGGGATTAGAAATCTGCCAGGGTCTTCGAGCTTTTTGGGAAGCTTCTTGAGAAGGACCGCTGAGCATTGCTCATTTAGATGGGTTTTAGCCATCTCTGATAGCTTATCTTTGTTGGTCAGTAAGCCTTTAAGCGTGGATGCAAATTTAGGCATTAGAACGAGAGCATCAACGAAGCTTATATCAAAGTGTAGCTCATTGAAGATTTGGAAAAAATTTTCCATTTGCTCTTTGTTTTTGTCTTTGAGCTTCTCATCATTCATTCTTGATGGGTAAGGAAGCTGACTAGACTTTTGAGCCGGGACGAAAGTCATTTCGGGCTCAGAATTTGTCTTCGGAACTTCGGGTTCCGGACTTAAAGTTTGGACTACCGAAGGTGGGACGTGTGCTGTACTTCGTGGGCTTGAGAATTGCACCTTGTCCGTTGTATCCTTGGTAACTTGACTCACTGCTCCTGGTGGAGGAGGCATTGGAGTCGAAGGTCCATTGTGCGTCTTACCACTACGAGTGGTGACGGCTTTCAACTCGGCATTGGGATTAGTAATTGTATTGCTTGGGAGTCCTCCAGAAGATGATGAAGCTTGGTTCATATTCATGTTCATGAAACTGCTCATCATATTCTTTAACTCGTTTGTCTGCCGAGACATTGTGGTATCAATTTCCTTCTTTAGCTCAACCCTCATGTTATTGATCTGAGTTTGCATTGAACGTATGCTTGACTCAGTAATTTTCATGAAGTCATTTGGTGGGGGAGCATGAGAAGGTTGTTGATAACTTTGCTGATTTGGAGCTTGATATGGTGGGTTGAAATTGTTCTTGTTTTGATTGAAATTTTGAGAGTTATTGAAATTTTGTCCTTGATTCGGAACAAAACGATTTTGATTGCCATGGTTTTGCACAGGAGGAAAACCAGGTGGTGTCATACCGCTAGGTGCACGGTAGTGAGGATCAGCTTGTGGTTGGTATTGATTATGGTTTACCGAAGCTACGGGAGCTTGGTAAAAAGAAGCATCGGTTGCTTGACAATCATAATACGCGTGTGGACCACTACAAGTTTCACACACCTTGTTTACGGCTTTGATTGGTTCCGGTTTATGAATCTCGCTTTTGATTTCCTTTACATCTTTCATCATACAACGGATGACATCCGTTAGAGCGGCTATCGGAGCAGCTAACTCAGAAGAGTTATTGGATGAAGAAGCAGGAGTGTTTGGAGTATTGACTTTGTTGCGAGAAATAGGAACTTTTGATTTTTGCTCGCAAATCTCAATCACATCTTTAGGCTTACGATTCAAGATATTGCCACCGGCGGCTGCATTCAAAGAATCTTGATCGTTACCGTTCAACCCATTATAAAAGATATTAACTTGTTGAAGCTCCGTGAATTCATGATGGGGGCATTTCCTGAGGAGATCTTTGAATCTCTCCCATGCCTCTCCAAAGTTTTCATCGAAATTTTGACGAAATCCAGAAATTTCATTTTTAAGATTAGTCGTCTTTGATGGAGGAAAGAAATAATTGACAAACTTTTGAACAAGTTCCTCCCAAGTTTCGATGGATCGAGGGGGTTCTTTTTCCAGCCAAATCCGGGCTGTCCCCTCAAGTGAGAATGGAAATAGCATCAACTTGATGACTTTTTGTGGCACATCCTTGAAATTGATAGTTGAAGTCAACTTGTTAAACCAACGGATGTGTGCATACGGGTCTTCTCGGTCAAACCCGTGGAATTGATTTGTAGACACAAGTTGGATCAAATGTGTCTTCAATTCAAAGTGATCAGAATTGATTACTGGTAGAATGATGGCATCTCCATAACCCTCGGTGGGTGCCTGGAGCATTTCCGCCATAGTTCGTTCGTCTGCCATATTGTTGTTTGAAATAGTACGAATCTCGGGTTCGACTATTTGGGCAGCACGTCTACGAGAACGTCTTCTAGGAATTTCTGCTAGATCACGAAAAGGACTCAATGATCTAGAAGAACGAGTGCGCATGCACTAGAGTTAACTCTAAGAGATCTCAGAGTTAAGGAAGGGAATTATGAAATTGGTGAAAATGGGGTGAGAAGAATCTTTTTGGGTTTTCTGGTTCTGACAAGTAGATATAACAACAAATCCAATTAAAACAAGATCGAGGTAAAACAACAGTGAACTTAACCAATAATCACAAGATGAATGGCTTCTTTGAAAAAGGTACACCAATCACAAGGACACAAAGGCAAGTTTTAAATCTTTGGTTCGGGAACTTATTATGGTCGTACCCCCAGTTAGGTAGTACACTGCCTTGGTTTGCGGTGGTAATCTTTTATGTTGTTATTATTAAACTCAGAAAATGACAAATCTTTTTGTATTTTTATATTTGATACATATATAGAAACAAAAGGAAAATATTTTTGTGTTTTATACGTTTTTAAGCTGTTTTTGGGTTTTTGGATTTTTTATAAGAAGATATATATAGATATAGATAGATGGTATGAACAAGGAGTGATTATTCAAATCACTAATCTGCTAAACGTAAGACAATTAGCACAGCTCCCCGGCAGCGGCGCCAAAATTTGATTGGTGCCAAATCGTCAAGTTATCTCACGCAAGCTAGCCACTTGTGAATGGCTAACCGTAAGAAACTTAAAACAGTTCAGACACCAATGCAATGAAGTCCAGGAGAGTATAGTGTTTCCCCAGGTCGTTAAGTCCCAACGAGCCGTGCGAGAATAATCAGACGTGTAGTGATCGAGAAGATTTGAACGGATACAGAGATTTGATTTATTACAACTACAGAAAAAGTCTATAAACTACAGGGGCTTAAATGCAAATTAAAGAGAATTAAAAAGATAAAAAATATTAAATAAACGCTATCACTATTTGCAAAACGATGTTTTTGTTTTTATGTTTTATAAAACTTAAATTAAAAAACTACGCGACGTACAAAACAAAATGTGAAACTGGAACAATATTAATCCTAAAAATATGAAAATTATATTTTTACAATCCTAATAATAAAAAAAAAATTTTAGAAAAAGAAAATTATTTTTATAACTATTAAATTAATTATTATTAATTAAAAACTAATTTTAACTATTTAATAATAACCTAAAATACAAGAAAATAGGAAATAAAGCTAGAAAAATAAAATTATGACTTGGAAAAATCTAAAATAACAAAAGAGAATTTTCAAAACTATTTTTATATTTTTCTGATTATTTTTCTATTTTTTTATGAATTTTAAACTATTTAAAACTAATTAAATTACTAAAAATTACAAAATAAACTATGAAAAATCTGGAAAAATAATTTTTTTACTTTTTATAATTATCTTAACCTAAGAAAAATGAAAAATTATTTTTTTGAACTTTTTCTGAATTAATTGTATTAAATGCTAATTAAAAATGCTTAAAAACTAATTTAAATCAAGAAAAATACCAAACTGACCTATAAAAATCTGAAAAATTCAAGATAAGCTTAAAATAATGTACTGAATCTAGGAAAAATGGAAAAACAGTAGGTTGTGTACAAGAATATGGGACTGCTAGGCAAGTGCTTATAAATAAGCAATTGAAATAAGCCAAATGAAAACCAATAAGCACCAACTGTTAACAGAAGCTCTAATATACTATAAGAACCAAAATTCAACTTAAAACAACAAACCTAAACCACTGAAATACAAATTACAAAGATTTGGCTTATTTGAGTATAAGTGCAAAAACAGTTTTGAGGAGCTCAGTTGCAGCCAAAG